>JAAGEH010000032.1:154430-214467 GCA_011751065.1 Lasiurus cinereus | reverse complement strand
TGGTTTTAACTCGATATCTAGTAGTTTGATTTCTTTCATTTATGACATGCTTCTTTGTCTCTATATTATGGCTGCTTTCCTGTGTTTGTTTCTGTGTATTGGTTAGGGCTGCTATGTCTCCTGAAGTTGGTAGCATGGCCTTGTGTAGTAGGTGTCCTATAGGGTCCAGTGGCTCAGCTTCCCCAGTCACCTGAGCTAGACACTCTAGGTACATCCCTGTGTGGGCTATGAGCACAGTCTTGTTGGAGTTGAGCCTTGATTGCTGTTGGTGTCACTGGGAGGAATTGACCTCCAGGCCAACTGGCTGTGAGGACCAGTTGTGTCTACAGTGAGAGAACTGCTGTGCTGGAGACACCCCTATGGAGCAGGACTTGCTTCACTGGGGCTTTGGTGCTCACTGATTCTGCCCCTTGAGTGTGTTTCCTATGGATGTGAAGAGTTGTAATCTGGTATGGTCTCACACATTGACCACTAGGTACACTGCCTCTTGGTCTCCAGGCAGGTGCAAAGTCAACCACTGGTTGAGGCCACCCAGCAGAAGCTACAGAGAGATCTACAGATTCCTCCTCTTTGTATTGGGTTTGAAAGTGCCCCAATGAGGCCCAGCTGTGGAGCAAGGCAGGCTGGTTCTGATACTGAGTCATGGCCTTTTATGAAAGGTTTGGGGCTTCCCCCAGCTTCAGCTTGTTTGACAGATTTTAGCCTGAGCAAGGACAAGCTATTCATATGCAAAAGCCTCTGCACACAGCTTTGTTGGGGTTGTAAATTAGGTGGGGCAGGATCTTAGGTGATCACCAGGGTAGAGCAGACAGAAATGGCTGCCAATTAGCCCAAGGAGCACTCCTTCTGGGAGAAAGCCATGCCCTAGTTCCTACCCCAGTGCCAGACAGTCCAGTTCCTCCTCGTATGTGTCTGTGTCCCCCAAAGCCTCACCCTGATGCTGGAGCTCAGAGAAAGCAGAACCTTGTTGGTTGAGTTCATGGTGCCAGCCTTTTAAGAGGAACAGATAGGTCTCCAGCAGCCTCTGTCACTGAACCCCAATCCACACTGTTTTTTAAAGCCATAGTTACGAGGAATTCTCTTCCCAGCACTGGAAGCCTGGGCTGGGGGACTGGTGTGGGGCTGCAATCCCTTGCTCCTCTGGGCAGCCTCTGGCCTCTGCAGAAACCATATCCCTCCCAACTAAAAGCTCGGAACACGTTGGTGCCAGACCAGCCCGTCCTTGCCTCCACACCTCCTACCAATCTTGGTGTGCTTTCTTCTTTACCTCTCTAGTTATAAGACTTCCATTCAGCCAGCTTTCCAGTGCGTCTGGTTGATGGTTATTTTGTATTTTAGGTGTAATTTTGATGTGGTTGTGGAAAGCAGTGAGTACAAGTGTTTACCTATGCCACCATCTTGGTCTTGTTTTCTGTGTGGTGTTTTTTTTTTTTTAAGAATTATAAATTTGCCGAGATCAGTTTGGCTCAGTGGATAGAGCATCGGCTTGCGGACTGAAAGGTCCCGAGTTGGATTCCGGTTGGGGGCATGTACCTTGCTTGCGGGCACATCTCCACAGTGGGGCGTGCAGGAGGCGGCTGATCAATGGCTCTCTCTCATCGATGTTTCTGACTTTCTATCTCCCTTCCTCTCTTTAAAAAAATCAATAAAAAATATATTTTAAAAAAAAGAATTATAAATTTATTATTATATCTGCGAGCAAAAGATTAAGACCAAAATGGCATCAGTCCATGTGTTGTGTTTAAAAGTACTTCCAGGGCCCTCGTCAGTTCGGCTCAGTTGATAGAGCATTGGCTTATGGACTGATTTGAGGTTTGATTCTGGTCAAGGGCACATACCTCAGTTGCAGGTTTTATCTCTGGCCCTCGTGGCTTACCTCTCAGCCCTGGTTGAGACAACGAAACACATTGATGTTTCTCTCTGTGTGTCTCTCCCCCTCCCTTCCACTCTCTCTAAAGAATCAATGGGAAATTATCCTCAGGTGAAAATTAGCCGGCCCTGGGCAGCTGCAGGCTAAGGGGACTGGGGATCTCC
The DNA here is from genome assembly GCA_011751065.1 of Lasiurus cinereus. NCBI lineage: Eukaryota > Metazoa > Chordata > Mammalia > Chiroptera > Vespertilionidae > Lasiurus > Lasiurus cinereus. The sequence continues at coordinate 212,433 of JAAGEH010000032.1, read as the reverse complement.
GGAAGCAGGCATGCAGGCCCGGCCTTGCCACACGCCTGCTGCCCCAGTGGGGCTGAGGGAACTGGGCACCACCATCTTGTGGCTGCAGGCGCTGCCATCTTTCAGAGTGGGGCAGTCAATTAGCATACTCCCTTCTTATTGGCGATGGGCGCCATCATCTTTGCAATGGTATGAGGGTCAATTAACATATTCCCTCTTTATTAGATAGTATAACTGACATGTAGCATTATATTAGTTTAATGTGTACCACAAAAAAATGATTTAATACATGCATATAATATTGTTACATTCTTACCACAGTAAGTTTAATATTAATCACCTCACATAGTTACAAATGTTTTTCCTTGTGATATCTCAGGTGTGTTTTTTTTTTAAAGAAAATAAACATGTATCTGTTCAATTTTCCCAGCATCATTTATTGAAGAGACTGTCTTGACTCCATTGAAACTTTTGCCTCCTTTGTCAAATATTAAATGAGCATGATGGCTTGAGTTGATTTCTGGATTCTCTGTTCTGCTCCATTGATCTATATGCCTGCTCTTATGCCAGTACCAGGCAGTTTTGATTATGGTGACTTTGTAGTATAACTTGAAATCTGGTATTGTGATTCCTCCAACTTTGTTCTTTTTTCTCAAGATTGTTGCAGCTATTTGGGTTCTTTTTTGGTTCCATATACATTTTTAGAGTCTTTGTTCTAGACCTATGAAATATGTTGTTGGTATTTTAATAGGGATTGCATTGAATCTGTAGATTGCCTTGGGTAGTATGGACATTTTAATGATGTTGATTCTGCCAATCCATGAACACAGTATATTCTTCCACTTGTTTATATCTTCTTTTATCTCTCTTTTTCCAACATCCTGTAGTTTTCTGAGTACATGTCTTTTGCCTCCTTGGTTAAGTGTATTCTTAAGTATTTTAATTTTTTGTTGTTGTTGCAATGATAAATGAGATTGCTTGTTTAGTTTACCTTTCTGAGAATTTATTGTTGTATCAAAAAGCCATTGATTTTTGGGTGTTGGTTTTGTATCCTGCTACATTGCTTTTTCTCTCTTTTTTACCATTGATTTTTGAATAATGCCTATAAAATCTAGCATGATCTAACCCTGCCTTTTTCTTACCCATATCTTGTATTACTTCTTTTTGTTTTACGTTCTTTTTTTTTCTCTTTGTTGTTTTACATTCTTGAAATTATATGCTCTTCCCTGTACCCTTCAGTCTTTGCACATATTATCACCTCTATTAGAAATGGAGATTTTTTTTTCCTGCCACCTCACTCCTCAGTCTCTGTTGTCTTTCTGGGTTTTTTGTTTTGTTTTGTTTTTAGTCTTTCAGTTCAAATGTCACTTCCTCAAGCAAGCCTTTCTTGATCCCTGAGACTAGATCTGGTTCTCCTTTAAATGCTTCCACAGCACCTTTTTTAGAACTTACTCCATATTTTAACAATGATTTATGTTTTCTTTATAAGTCTATAAACTCTGTGTCATCTTGTCTACTACTTCATAAGCACATTTTATAGGCAGGTAATAAGTATTTTATGAATGGAATTATATATTCACTAAAGAATATAAACTTTGTTTTTATCCTGAAGGGAGGAAGAAAAAGAAGATTTTGATACTAGCACTGACAGCAAAGAAATAGAGCAAAAGGAACTAGATCAAGATACAGTCACTGAAGATGAAGATGACCCAGGATCACATAAAAGAAGCAGAAGGGGTAATACAGAAATTTCTTATGGACATGCTTACTTGTTTTTAATTGATAAGGCACTTTGTTAATTCAGCTATTCTGACATATATAGTAGATTACTTCCATTTGTGATTCCAAGGTGTGTTTGTTTTTTAGTACCCAATGCATAGCTGTAACCATTTTGTTATAAAATTGTTATGAAGTTACATTAATATATGTATGATTAGGTCTTCATTTATACTTTAGGGAAAAAAGACAATATACCTATCTCTTTAATAAGTCAGTTTCTCATAACTTATACTTTTGGTTAATCAGTGAGTTTTGTTGAGTGTTTTGTTTAATAATGTTCCCATTCAACATTCATTGAATACCTGTTAATAGAGATACAAAGATCAATAAAGTTTGTAATTGGTGTCATATTTCTGAGAATGGAAATCTCTGCTGCCTTAAAATAATTTCATAAACTCCTAGATCAAAGGAAATATATTTTTTGAAAGTTATTGATACAAATTACTTCTGAGGTTCTTTAACCATCTTCATTTGACAACTTAATCCTTAAGTTTATTCTGTGCTTATAATCTGAATGCTATTTTTTTCTACATTATTTTCTAAACAGTTATTATTATAGAAAATTTCCTGTATCATGGAGGTTATATTTTTTTATTGCAGTCCAATTGATTTAGAAATTCAAAACAAAAACCTCATATGATGAGTGTTTTAAAACATATTTTCAAGCAATGTATCAAAGGAGAAACCATAATGGAAACTAGAAAACATTTTAAACTAATCAATGCTATATGTTAACATTTGTTTGATATAGTCCCTCATTATAGCTTTAATGCATATTAGGAATCAAAGGCAAATTGAGATATGCATTTATTTAAGATGTTAGAAGTAGAAATTAGAATAATCTTCCCCCAAAACAAGGAAACAGCAGATATGAGTAGAAATTAATAGAAAATAAGACTATAATAAAAAAGAAAAACAAAGCCAAAAGTTTATTTGAAAAAGACATAAACTAGACAAACCTTTTTATAATATTTATTTTTATTGATTTCAGAGACAAAGGGAGAAGGAGGAAGAGAGAGAGAAACATCAATGATGAGAGAGAATCATTGATCAGCTGCCTCCTGCACGCCCCACACTAGGGATTGAGCCCACAACCTATGCATGTACCCTGACTGGGAATTGAACCAGTGACCTCCTGGTTCATAGATGTGACGCTCAACCACTGAGCCACACCAGCGGGTCTAGACAAACCTTTTTTGAAATTGATTTTCCGTGTCCAATTTTATGGCAATAAATTTAATAATGTAAATTCTAAAAATGGATTAATGGATTATGTGAATGGTTCTAAACCATTAAAGATTTAGAATTAGTTTTAAAAGTCTTCCAACAAAGAAAATATCAGTCCTGGACAATTTTATATGTGAATTCTATCAGTTTTAAAGCAGATAATTCCAATTTTATACAAACTTTCAAGGAAAAAAGAAAAGTAGAAAAAAACACAGTCCCCAACCATTTAAGTAATTTGACAGTGACTGGAATAGGAGGTTAGTTCAATTCTTCAATACATTATTAATGCCAGGCAGGTTACCAGGAATTCAGGCTCTTTTATCGTGTTGGTGTTTCTATCCTCATGTTCAAAAAGCATTTATCATCATGTCTCCACTTTGGCTAGTTGGAAGAGGGAAAAAAGAAAGAGAAGCATGACTCTGAAGTTACATGTGATGCTTCTGTCCCCCATTTATTTTACCAGAAGTCATGCCTACTGGGGAAAGAGGTTCTGGGAAATGTTGTCCTTCCTTTGGCTTGCTGGGTACCCAACTAAAAGTTAAGGGTTCCCTTATTTGAATACAGTGGTTAGTAAATTACAGCCGCTGGCCAAATTTGCCCTGCCTTCTGTTTTTAAAAAAAAAACATTTTTGTAACATGTGAAATTCAGATTTCAGTGATCATAAATAAAGTTTTATTGAATACAGCCATGCTCATTCATTTACATAATGACTGTGGTTGCTTTCATGCAGCAATGGCAGAGTTGAGTACCTGTGATAGAAACAGTATGGCTGATAAAGCTTGAAATATTTATTATCTAGCCCTTTTTAAAAGTAGTTTGCTTACTCCTGTCTTAGAGGAAGGACTGAATATATATTGCAGAATAACAGATTCTGCCAGACTTTCCAGTTATAGATATCACAGATATTTGTGTGTCTTTTTATATTTAACTGTACCAATTTCTTACTAACATAGTATATTAGTCTATTAGTGCTGCCATAACAAAATACCACAGACCATGTGGCTTAAACAACAGAAATTTATTTTCTCACAGTCCTGGAGGCTAGAAGTATAAGATCAAAGTGCAAGCAGGGTTGATTTCTGGTGAGGCTTCTCTCCCCACTTTCTTACTGTGTCCTCACACAGCCTTTCTTCCCTACTCATAGTGAAGAACGAGAGTGTTCTGGTCTTTCTTCCTCTTCCTATAAGGCTCCCACCCTTAGGATCTCATTTCACCTTAATTATTTCCTTAAAGGACCTATTTCCAGAAGCAGTAGCATCGGGATTTAGGATTGCAACCTTTGAATTTTGGGGCATATATTTCAGTCCATAGCACATTGTAACTTGGGGTAGCCTTATATCTTATTTTCCTAAGGAAAGTTTAAAATGTGTTAGTGATCAAATGTTACTTCAACTCTAGGGAAAAGGGGACAAAATGCATTTAAAGAATTTACAAGACAAGAAGAGATCAACTGTTTAACAAGAGAGCCTCTTACTGCTGATGAGGAAGAAGCTTTAAAACAGGAACACCAACAAAAAGAGAAAGAGCTCTTAGAAAAAATCCAAAGTGCCATAGCATGCACCAATATCTTTCCCTTGGGACGTGACCGAATGTATAGGCGATATTGGATTTTCCCTTCTATTCCTGGATTGTTTATTGAAGAGGATTATTCTGGTCTCACTGAAGACATGCTGTTGCCTAGACCTTCATCATTTCAGAATAATGTACAGTTTCAAAATGCTCAGGTATCCACTAAAACTGGAGAGTCTTTGATATCTGAATCTACCTCCAACATTGACCAAGATCCATGTGATGATTCTGTGCAACTGTCAAAACCAGTGCATAAGCCAAATCGATGGTGCTTTTACAGTTCTTGTGAACAGCTAGACCAGCTTATCGAAGCCCTTAATTCTAGAGGACATAGAGAAAGTGCCTTAAAAGAAACTTTGTTACAAGAAAAAAGCAGAATATGTGCACAGCTAGCCCGTTTTTCTGAAGAGAAATTCCATTTTTCAGGTAAATTTTCAGTGAAAATTATTGCCTTTATTTTTCTCTCCCCATAAAACTCTGATTCAGGATTAAACATTTTTCAAATTATTAGAGCTATATTAAAACACCTCATTTTTCATTTGGACCATGCTATCAGTTTGAATGTGTTTGCGAGTTAGGGAAACAAGGTTCTCTGGATTCCACTAGGTTTCATTTGTAAAAGCAGTAAAACATTTTTAGATAAAAGTTTTTGTTTTGTTTTTGTTTTTGTTTAATCCTCACCCAAGAATATGTTTTTTTTAGGGGAGGGGGAGTAGAGAGAGAGAGAAAGAGAAGCATTGATGTGAGAAACATTGATCGGCTGCCTCCTGTATGTGCCCCAACTGAGGATCGAACCTAAAACCTAGGTATGCGCGCTGACCAAGAATCAAACCTGCAATATGCTCCGGTCAACTGAGCTACCTGGCCAGGCTAGGTATAATGTTTTATATTTCTAAATGAGATTCTGTAGGTAGTATACTCTTAAGTTTCAGGGCATATTACCATCACTACTTTATTTTTATTTTTTTTAATCCTCACCCGAGAATATTTTTCCCATTGATTTTCAGACAGAGTGGAAGGGAATAGAAGGGGTGGAGGGAGAGAGAGAAAAACATAGACATGAGAGACACATTGATTGGTTGCCTTGGAGACACACCAAGACCAGGGGTGAGGAGCAAACCCAAAATCAAAGTATGTGCCCTTGAACCTTTATGTTCCATTGTATACCACTTTTTTTTTTTTTAATCCATATGTTAGCTAATGAACATTTCTGTTGTTTCCATCTTTTGGCTATTTGAAATAATGCTACTATAAACATTTGCATACAAGTTTTTGTGTTGACATGTTTTCATTTCTCTGGGGTATATACCTAAAAGTGAAATTTCTGGGCCATATGGTAATTCTGTTTAATCATTTGAGGACGTACCAAACTGTTTCCCAAGTGGCTACACCATTTTATATTTCTGCCAACAGAGTATGAGGGTTAAGATTTTTCTACATCTTTGCCAACACTTGTTATTATCTAACTTTTTTATTCTAGCCTTCATATAGTGAAGTGATACTTTTTATTTTCGACATTCATTTCCTGAATGAGTAATGATGTAGAACAGTATATCATGGTCTTACTGGCCATTTATATATCTTCCTTAAAGAAAAGTCTATTCAAATCATTTGACCATTTTTAATTGGATTGTCTTTTTATTATGAGTTTTTTATGTATATCCTGGATTCAAGTACCTTTTCAGATATACGATATGTAAACATTTCTCCCCCTCTCCTTTTTTTTATTGCACTTGAGGATTTATTAAGGGTTTTGATATCCATTATCTCATGATCATAACAGTTACATGGGGTGATTATATTTTTAATAAGGAAATCATAATAAAGTATTGGATAACTATTTCAGGTAAACCTCAAATTGATAGCAAACCTACATATACTCGGGGAAGAGCTTCCAATGCATATGATCCATCTCAGATGTCTGCAGAGAAGCAGCTTGAATTGAGGCTGAGAGATTTTCTTTTGGATATTGAAGACAGAATCTACCAAGGAACATTAGGAGCAATAAAGGTTTGTACCTATTCCCATTTTTCGTTTATCAAATTACCAGAATGTTGGTCATTTTTGTTCATTTCTTTACTATAGGAAACCCATGTGTGTTTTGAATACCAGAGTGATATATTTTTTATAAAAACTAAGGCTATTATTCCCCTGTATCAAAATGTTTATGTGTGGATATAAATCTTTTCTTAATTATGCTATATGACTATTAGCTTTCTTACACTGAATTTAGTGACCTTTTTAACATTAATTTTTGGTATTTTTAAAATATCTGTTATATAGTATTTTCATCCAAGATGTTGAAATGTGTAAGGATATTTTCTTCTTCCTTGACCAGCTCCTGCCTGCTCTGCTGAGTCTGGTTTGTTTATTGGTTTCTTTGTTACCTTTTTAAAATCTGTAAGTAATTCATGTTTGATATGTGTGTTCTATTCATTGCTTTGCTATCATCTGTCACTTTTTTGCTACTGTCAGGTGACCAATTTTAGAATTGTATATGATTTTCCTATATAGAGACTAAGGTACTAAAGCTTCCATCTGTGAATGATATGAATTTCATTTTGACCACTTAGTAATCTTATTTTTAGATCCCTTTTTGATTCACAATCTGTTCTAGAACATTCATGAGTTTTTCATATGTACATCAAAACTCATACTCCTTAGGAACAACATATGCCAGTTTTCAAGGTTAGTAATTTGAGTTTTGTTACAGGTTACAGATCGACACATCTGGAGATCAGCATTAGAAAATGGACGGTATGAGCTGTTAATTGAAGAAAACAAGGAAAATGGGATAATTAAAACTGTGAATGAAAATGTTGAAGACATAGAAATCGATGAGCAAGCAAAGGTCATAGTAAAAGACAGGTACAAAGAATTTTTTAAAGTAACCATCACTTTTCCTTGCTACTCTTATGTTTTTGCTGATGTAAATGTTTCTTTTTCTTCAAAACAGTTTTAAAACCTTATTGTGAGGATTGTAATACTTATAACCACTGAAATGATTATTTTGCTTAAACCTCAGGCACTTGTTATTCTACTTTGTACTGATGCAACCAAAAGACAACCTAAGATAAATAATTTAGCTCAGCCAGAGTGGCTCAGTGGTTGAGCGTCAACCTATGATCCAGGTTCAATTCCTGGTGAGGGCACATGCCTAGGTTGCTGAGTTCAATCCCCAATAGGGGGCATGCAGGAGGCAGCCAATCAGTGATTCTCTTATCGTTGATGTTTCTCTCTCCCACTTCCTTCCTCTCTGAAATCAATATAACTATATATTTTTAAGTAAATAAAATAAAAGGTCCTTGGAAATTCCCACATTAAAGTTTGTTTATTTTTTTAAAAGATAATTTATCCGCCGAAACCGGTTTGGCTCAGTGGATAGAGCATTGGCCTGGGGACTGAAAGGTCCCAGGTTCAATTCTGATCAAGGGCATGTATATTGGGTTTCGGGCACATTCCCAGTAGGGGGTGTGCAGGAGGCGGCTGATTGCTCTCTCTCTCTCTCATTGATGTTTCTGGCTTTCTATCCCTCTCCCTTTCTCTCTGTGAAAAATCAATAAAATATATTAAATATATATATAATTTATCCAAGTTTTTAAAAATCTAAACTTAATGTTTTTATTAATTTCAGAAAGTAATTCTATACCTCCTTTTTTTTCTGTAGGAAAATATAGTAAATTGTGGTAAACTTAAATATTATTTGAACTAATAATCAGAACCTATACCTCTATATCAAATAGATAGATACTTTTACTTTTTTTGGAGTTATTTTCCATAGTATCTTCCTTTAAGGAGTTTATTGTATAGAAGGAAATGGAAGAAAGACATTAAGCTAGTAATTATGGAACAGGGTGAAGTAAATACCCAATGCAAATGTATTTCCTAGGAGGGCTATTTGTCTTGGTAGAACATGGAAAGCAGCAAAGAAAATGCTAGAAGTAAATCCAAACCTCAGACCTAAATATGGGAAAGATGTGATATTGGGAGGGAAGACAGTAAACCAAAGGCTTTGAGTGAATGGGTTTGTCCTTTTAAATGACCATTTTAGCTGCAGCATAAAGATTTATTGCAAAGGTAGTAAGATTGGAGAGTAATCTTAAGTAGTTAGGAGACAGCTATATAGTCCTACCCAGTAAAAGTTGAAGCAAGAGAAAAAGAGATAAGCTGCCTGAGATACTTATCCTTTAGGGTCAATACAATGTCACCTCTTCAAAGCCTTTTCCCTTTGCCTTGTCTCATCTTTTCCCCTCCTTCAAATATTTGCCCTCTTACCCCTTCAATAATGATATATTGTTTAGCTCTTGATTCATATATATCTCCCTTTCCTACTATTTTATTAGAGCTCCTTGAGATTGAGGAAACTATTTCTTACAAAGGTGTAAGCAAGCATTTGGATGAATGAGTTTACTCAAGTATCACCTAATAGTGTTCTTAAGTACCAATAACTCTTCATTGTTTTAATTGCAGACTTTGGGGCATAAAAACAGAAACTCCAAGTACTGTCTCAACGAATGCAAATACACCACAATCAGTGAGCAACGTGGTTCATTATCTGGCAATGGCACTCTTTCAAATAGAGCAGGGCATTGAGCGGCGTTTTCTCAAAGCTCCACTTGGTAAGTATCTGTTTTTAATTCAAAATATTAGTTATCTTTTAAATTATTTTGAAATTGCCCCTTAATTAATAGAGCTTCATTGGCTAACATAATGAAATTAACTGATTTGAAAAATTTGAGATTGTATTTTCATCTTAATACATGTATTCTTTCAGGTGAGATTTATTTTTAAAATAATTCTTAAATATTATTTTTAAAATTGTATTCCAGGTATTTATCATTTAATAAATGTCCTTTTAACTATTTCTGTCAATATCTTCTTTTGTGGAACCTTAATCAGAAGTAAGATTACCACAACCTATGATTAGCCAGACTCTGAAGAATCAAAGGTTGTACATAAATTTTTTGTTATTTTTTAAAAACAGAACCCCAGCCAAAATCGATTTGGCTCAGTGGCTAGAGCATCGGCTTGTGGACTGAAGGGTCCTGGGTTCGATTCCAGTCAAGGGCATGTATCTTGGTTGCCGGCACATCCCCAGTGGGGGGCATGCAGGAGGCGGCTGATCAATGTTTCTAACTCTATCCGTCTCCCTTCTTCTCTGTAAAAAATCAGTAAAATATATTTTTAAAGCAAAAAACAGAACCCCAAGGAAGCTACTTAAATTTCCACCATTAAGGGTATAGTTTAATAATGTGGATCAGTAAACTGAACACTATATAAGAAGTGCTAGATCGGAAATACCAAATGTTGCCCAGCCAGGGTGCCTCAGTGATTGAGCATCAGTTGACCCATGAACCAGGAGGTCACGGTTTGATTCCCAGTCAGGGCACATACCCAGATTGTGACCTCAATCCCCAGTTGGGGGCATTCAGTAGCAGCCAATCAAAGATTCTTTCTCATCATTGATGTTTCTTTCTCTCCCTCTCCCTTCCTCCCTAAAGTCAATAAAAATTTTATTTTAAAAAAAGAAAGAAATACCAGTTGTTAAATGGTACATAGATGAGGAAATGTTCAATTTATTATTAGGATCATAGAAATAATACTATCTGAATCATGTGTCAGCAATTTATGAAAATATGCTTTCAAGGACTAGTAATTAAGGAACATAATCATTATGTCTTAAGGAAAATGTGTTTCAAGTTTCAAACCAATTTTCTGTCATACTCTACTTCCCTGTGGTCTCTCTGAAATGTTGAATTAACTTACAATTCATCAAATTGAGATAGATTTTTTTTAAATATATTTTTATTGATTTCAGAGAGGAAAAGAGAGGGAGAAAGAAATATCAGTGATAAGAGAGAATCTTTGGTTGTCTGTCTCCTGGACTTCCCCTACTGGGGAACAAGCCTGCAATCCTGGCATGTGCCCTTGACTAGAATCAAGCCTGGGACCCTTCAGTCCACAGGCCAATGCTTTATCCACTGATCCAAACCAGCTAGGGCTTGAGATAGTTTTAAAAAGATAATTTATCCAAGTTTTTAAAAATCTAAACTTAATGTTTTTACTAATTTCAGAAAGTCTCAATAATAGATACTAGAAGAAACAATTCTTTGAAACCATATCTTTTTGGTCTCCTATCTAAAAAGCAACTTGAATAAACTAAATCTTGTAAAATTTTGTTGATTAGAGGTTCATCAATCTTGTTTATTCTTTCAGAGAACCAGCTCTTGGTTTTGTTGATCTTTTGTATTGTTTCTTTGGTCTCTATGTTGTTTATCTCCACTCTGATCTTTATTATTTCCTTCCTTCTGCTTACACTGGGCTTTTCTTATTACTGTCTTTCTAGCTCTTTGAGTTGTAGGGTTAGGTCATTTATTACCATTATTTCTTGTTTTTTTTGCAGTAGGCTTATAGAGCTATGAACTTCCTTCTCAAGCCTGCTTTCATTTTGGATTGTTGTGTTTTCATTGTCATTTGTTGCCATGATGTTTTTTATTTCTTCATTGGTCTCTCTGCTAACCAAGTTGTTTAATAGCATGCTGTTTAGTCTCCATGTGTTTGATTTCTTTGGATTATTTTTATTGTAGTTATTTCCAGTTTTATGCCACTATGATCTGAGAAGATGCTTGATATGATTTCTGTCTTCTTGAATTTGAAGAGACTTTGCCTATGACCCAACATATGGTCTATCTTTGAAAATGACCCATGTGAACTTGAGAAGAATGTATATTCTGTAGTTTTGGGGTGAAATGTTCTGAAGATGTCAATTAATTCCATCTGGTCTAGTGAGTCATTTAGAATTGATGTTTCTTTGCTGATTTTTTTTGTTTAGAGGATTTGTTCAATGGTGATAGTGGGGTATTAAATGTTCCTACTATGATTAATCTCTCTCTTGATATCCTCCAGGAGTTTTTTTATGTGTTTGGGTGCTCCTATATTGGGTGCGTATATGTTTACCAGAGTTCTTTCTTCTTGTTGGATTGCTCCCTTTAGTATTATGAAGTGGCCTTCTTTATCTCTTATTATGTCCTTCACTTCCTATTTCTTTCTTTCTTTCTTTCTTTCTTTCTTTCTTTTTAAACACCAGACCCTGTAGCATTTCTTACATTGCTGGTTAGGTGGTAATAAATTCCCTAAGTCCTTTTTTTGTCTGTGAAGCTCCTGATTTCACCTTTAATTTTGATTGATAGCCTTGCTGAGTATAGTATTCTTGGAGTCAGACCCTTCCTTTGCATGACTTTGTATATTTCATTCCATGCCCTTCTGGCCTGATGAGTTTCTGTTGAGAAATCAGTCGCTAGTCTGATGGGGGTTCCTTTGTAGGTAACTTTCTGTCTCTTTCTGGCTGCTTCTAAGATTCTTACTTTGTCATTGGTATTTGCCAATTTAATTATAATGTGCCTTGGTGTCAGTCTTTTAGGGTTCATTTTGCTTGGGACCCTGTGAGCTTCTTGGATTTGTGTGGATTTTTTCTTCCCTATATCAGGGAAGTTTTCTGTCATTATTTCTTCAATCAGGTTTTCTATTCCTTGCTCAGTTTCTTCTCCTTCTGGAACTCCATATTATGTGGATGTTGTTTTGTTTTGTCTTATCCCAAAATTTCCTTAGGCTTTCCTCCTGCTTTTTAATATTTTTTCTAGAAGCTGCTCTACTTGGGTATTTTTTCCTATCTTGTCTTCTAGCTCACTGATGCGGTCCTCTGCTTCTTCTAGTCTACTCTTGATGCTTTCTATTGAGTTCTTTACAGCAGTGATGTCATTTTTCATTTCTTGGTTCTTCTTCATTTCCACTTGGTTCTTATTCATATTGTTGAATTTGTCTTCCATCTTTTCAGCCACCTTATGACCATTTCTCTGAATTCTTTCTCTGGCAGGTTGCTTGTCTCCATTTCGTTTACTTGCTTTTTTTGGTGATGCCTGCTTTCCTTTCATATGTGGGCTATATCTGGGTCTCTCCATGGTCTCTCTTCTCCGGGTGTCTGATTATGTAGTTCTCACTCTCCTCATCCCAGGAGAAATCCAACCTTTCGTGGTGGAATGTAGAGCTCCTCTAAATCCGCGTGTTTTCACCAATTGGGCCCTGGGGTTTGCAGCTGTTCGGTGGGTGCCATAGTTGTAGATTTTCAGTCTGCCGATAACTTCTACTTTCCCCTTCAAGATGGTGCGGTCTCCGCATCCGAGCTGGTGGCTCTGGGAGGAATCTCAGCAGCAGTAGGAGCTGCCCGGTCAGGAGAGCCTCACCTAGCAGATCCCACCTTCTCCTGGAGTACAGCTGTCCCTTAACTTGCCAACAAACACTCCCCATACGACCCTCAGCCATTCTCTGTCTGCTCCAAGACAAGGCTCGGGACACATCTGTTTCTTGTCTTTTCTTAAGATCTTCTTTGGCTGCTTTGAAACGTTTGATTAACCTGGCTATCTTGGCCTGTAGTTCAGTAAGAACTGTTTTATGTCTCTTATTACATTCAATCTATTCCACTCGTGTTTTTAATTCTGCCAAAGTCTCATCAAATACAGCACACAATTTTTTTTCTAGCAATCTTTTGTAGCTTCTGGTTAATATCTCCTTTGGCTGTAATTTTTACTTGAAATTCTGCCTCATAGTCTTCTTCCATATATCGATGGTGTTTGGACTGTACATTGTCCATGTCCTCAGATTTAGAATGTTTTCTTCTGGAAGATTCCATTTTCTTAGAAGGTCTTTCATCTTCATGTATCATTTGCTCTTTTTCCTCTGGTTTCCTGTCCTTTTCTTATTTTGTGTATCTTTCTGGTTGGAGATGAGGGAAGGGGAACCAAGTTCCTTCCCACAGCACCATTCTGTGCTACCGTCCCCAACACTGCCGCCTCAGGCTTACACACTTCAGTCGCCACCACCGAAGCTGCCACTGCCACTGCTGCCACAGATTCAAAAATAAACCCACTTCTCCCTTGCACTCGAGGACATTATGCCAAAATTTTTCATTCTTGCTAATTTTTTAACATAGCAAATTAACTATAGTAGGAATTATCCCAGTTTAGCTTCAAATATTATTTCAGTTTCGTGCGTGCGCTCGCGTGTGTGTATGTGTGTGTATTTTTTTTTAATTGATTTCAAAAAAGAAGGGAAAAGGAGAGAGAGAAACATCAGTGATGAGAAAGAATCATTGATTGGCTGTCTCCTGCGTGCTCTACACTAGATATTGAGCCCACACCCCAGGCATGTGCCCTGACCAGGAATCGAACCATGACCTCCTGGTTCATGGGTCCACTAACACTCAACCACTGAGCCATACCAGCCCAGCTATTTCAATTTCTTAAGAAAGCAAATAAATAAAAATTTTATTTATGTTCTACTTTCCCTAACATGTTCTTTACTCTAGCAATTAATTACATAGACAAAACTATGCTTGGTAATGTCAGCATATTTCAATTAATTATTTTATTTAAGATTTGTAAAAATCATTTAGGTTAATAATTGTATTATTTATAAAACCATGCTTATGGTTAAACCCTTAAGCTATGAAAAAAAATCTTAAAACTTAATTTGATCAATTTGAAATTAGGTAACATAGAAATTAATAAAGATCAAAAGGGAGGTAGAAAAATAAAGGACCAAAGAGAGAAGAAGATCAATCTAGTTCTTTAATGTTTTAAAGAACTTTGTCTTTTTTAAATAATTATGACTTGACTTCCTATATTGCTGAATACTGGTTCGCTTATTTAGCTTTTGAAAGAAAACATTGTTCTGATATTTTGGAAGGGACTATCATCTTCCTAACATTTTTCTTTCTACATTTCACACCTCGGCTAACCAAATACTTTTAACTTTGTTTATAAAAGTTAACATTGGTGAATCTTAGTATACTTAGATATTAGTGAAAAGATTGAAGAGGTATATAAAGCAGGTTTTACAGGTTAGGAGTTTTTGTTGTTTGGATTTCCTAAAGTGGCAGTTAACAGTATAAAATCTCAGTGTAATAGTTAATCATATGACTCTAACAACATGTTATATTAGTTAAATACTTTCATTTAGTAATTTCTTGAGGAATGTATCTATGCTAGCATTATGAAAGACAAAAGAAAAACAAGACATTTCTGCCCGTAAGTTTTATTGTATAACTGAAGAAGAAGCAAGACTGAAGACAAACAATTTAGAGGAAAACTGAATCAATTGTATATTACTGTGTTTACCCTTGTTTGAATGCTATATCAAAATAGAAAAATAGAGACAACCATTTATATTTATTTTATATTTAGGATAGTTAAAAGTAGATAGGAATAGATGGGATAAAAATTTGACCATGAGTTTAATTTTCTTCAAGCACCCCTTTGATCAAAACCCCGTGTTTCATCATTTGAATTAAAAATAAAAACCATTTTGATAGAACCAATATAGCGGCATAAGTAAATGCCTATACTTGCTGCCTCCCACAACCACATCAAAATTATAACTAAAGTACAGAACAACTATCATATAGAACTGCTGGAAAGCTGGCTAAGCAGAAGTTCTACAACTAAAGAGGTAAAGAAGAAAGCACACTAAGACTAGTAGGAGGTGCAGAGATGCAGAACAGGCTGTTCCAGCACCTGGGTGTGCCATTTTTTAACTGGGAGGTAAATCACCTCTGTGGAGGTTCCCCAGAAGAGTGAGGCACATAGGGGGAGAAACTGGACTGTCTGGCATCAGAGCAGGAACTTGGAGGTGGCTTTCTTCCAGACAGAGGTGCTCCCAGTGCTGGGACCTCTGTGCAGGGACCTCCCAGGTGCAAGGCTGACTGGCAGCCATTTCTTTCTTTCTTTCTTTTTTATATATACTTTATTGATTTTTTACATAGGGGAAGGGAGAGGGATAAAGAGTTAGAAACATCGATGAGAGAGAGACATCGATCAGCTGCCTCTTGCACGCCCCATACTGGGGATGTGCCCGCAACCAAGGTACATGCCCTTAACCGGAATCGAACCTGGGACCTTTCAGATCCCAGACTGAGGCTCTATCCACTGAGCCAAACCGGTTTCGGCTAACTGGCAGCCATTTCTGTTTGCTTTGCCCTGGTGATTCCCTGAGATCCGGTCCTACCTAATTTACAACCCCTCCCAAGCTGTGCGAAGCAGCTTTTGCATATTGAATAGTCTGTCCTTTCTCAGGCTAAAACTGTCAAACAAGCTGCAGCTGGGTCAGGAAGCCCCAAACTTCTCAATAAAAGGCCCAAGACCCAGCACCAGAACCAGCCTGCCTTGCTCCACAGCTGGGCCTCATCAGGGCACTTTCAAACCCAATACAAAGAGGAGAAATCTGCAAATCTCTCTGTAGCTCCTGCTGGGTGGCCCCAGGCAGTGGCTGACTTTGCACCTCCCTGGAGACCTAGAGGCAGTATAACCAGTGGTCAGTGTAAGACCATACCACATTACAGCTCTTCGCATCGATAAGTGACACATAAGGTGCAGACTCAGTGAATACCAAAGCCCCACTGAAGTAAGTCCTGCTCCATAGAGGTGGCTCCTGCACAGCAGCTCTCCCACTGTAGTCACAGCTGGTTCTCATAGCCAATTGGTCTGGAGGTCAATTCCTTCCAGTGACACCAACAGCAGGGCTCTACTACAACAAGACTGAACACAGCCCACAAAGGGGTGCACCAAAAGTCTTTACCTCAGGTTACTAAGGAGGCTGAGCCACTGGGCCCTATAGATTAGCTACCACAGAAGGCCACTCTGTCAACTCACAGAGACTTAGCAGCTACCCAGTACATTGAAACATAGGGAAGCAGCCAAAATGTGGAGACAAACATGTCATAATTAAAAGAAATGGAAAGAAACTGGATATAGTTCAAAACTACAGTTATAAGGTTACTCGAGAATCTTCTAGAAACCTTCAAGGGATTTAATGAGACTTTTAAGGATCTTAGTGAAAATGCCAAAAAAAAAAAATATTAAAAAGGACCAGTCAGAAATTAAGCATATACTGACTGAAATAAAGAATAATATACATACAGGATTCAACAGTAGACTAGAGGATCCCGGGAATCAAATCAATGATTTGAAATAGGAGGAAGCAAAAAACACCCAATCAGAAGAGCAAAAAGATTCCAAAAATATGAAGATAATGGAAGGAGACTCTTGGACAACTTCAAGTGTACCAACATCCACATTATGGGGTGCCTGAAGAATAGAGAGAGCAAAATATTGGAAATCTATTTGAAGAAATAATGACAGAAAACTTACCTTACCTGGTGAAAGAAATAGATTTACAAATCCAGGAAGCACAGAGAACTCCAAATAAGAGGAATCCAAAGAAGATCACACCAACACATCATAATTAAAATGTCAAGGGCAAAAGACAGAGAAAGAATCTTAAAAGCAGCAAGAGAAAAACAAGTAGTTACCCACAAGGGAGTACCCATACAACTGTCAGCTGATTTTTTCAACAGAAACTATGCAGGCCAAAAGGGAGTGGCAAGAAATATTCCCAAAGAGATAAATAGCAAGAACCTACAATCAAGATTACTCTGCCCAGCAAAGCAATCATTTAGAATTGAAGGTCAGATAAAGAGCTTCACAGACAGGAGAAAGCTAAAGGAGTGCATCACCACCAAATCAGTATTATATGAAATGCCGAAGGGTATTCTTTAAGAGGAAGAAGAAAACAGTAAAGATAAAAATATGAACAACAAAGTGGCAACAAATATATATCTATCAACAATTGAAACTAAAAATCAAAAGAATAAAAACAATCTGATGTACAGAATAAACTGGTGAATAGAATAGAATCAGGGGCATGGAAATGGAAAAGACGATTCTTAGAGGGAAGGGTGGGGGGAGGGGTGAAGGAAGAGATTAGACAAAGATCTTATATGCATGTATGCCATACCTATGGACACAGACAGTAGGGTGGTGAAGGCCTGAGGTGCAGTGGGAACCGGAAGGAGGGAAGCATTGGGGAGAGGGGAAATGAGGGACATCTGTAATAATCTCAACAATAAAGGTTAATTTTTTAAAAATATCCTTAAATAAATAAGTTAAATTAAAACCAAATTAATTTTCAAGGTTTCAAAATATCTTCCTAATTTGTCTTTTTCTTCAACTCTTCCACATTGGCCTCTGCAAGCTTATTTCTTGCCATTACCAATAACAATGCACTATGATTTATCCAAAAAGATTTCTTCAAGATCTTTGAATTAGCAGTTTTTATTTTTGCCTTCTTTGATGTCCTGCTCAGGCTAGACTTTTCATTACGCTTTCTATCAAAAACTAAGATAAATAGAAAGCACAATATGAATCTGGCTAGTGTGGCTCAGTTGTTTGGTGTCAACCCATGCACCAGGAAGTCCTGGTTCAATTCCACATCAGGGCACAAGCCCAGGTTGTGGGCTCAATCCCCAGCAGGGGGACATTCATGAGGCATGGGATCAATGATTCTCATCATTGATGTTTCTGTCTCTCTTTCTCTCTTCCTAAAAATCAATTTTAAAACATTTTTTTTAAAGAAAGCACAAATGAGAAGGTAGAAATAAATCAAATGATCTGTATTGCATTTTTCCCATCTTACTAATATTTCTCTTTAGCTTTGTCTGAGGAGACATTAGAACCATCCATTTTTTTCCTCTCCCATTGAGTGATTAATCTCATATTTGTAGAAGTTCTGGTACTTTTTCAAACTGCTTATTTACTCATGTTTTCAAATGTTTATTTCTTAAAACATATTATACAGCTATTTTATATTCTATTTGTAATTCTCATATCTCAAGTCTTTATGAGTCAGATTCTTCTGGCTCTTGCTTATAGTGTTTTGTTTCTGTATAGCTTTGTGAGTTTTGACTCTTAACTCTCATTCCTCAGAACTTTATGGATATTTCTTCAGAGAAAATTTACAAAGATTTGTACTTGTTTCTACCATTCACCTGAGATCACACCAACCCTGAACCATTGTAAAATCTTAGCTTGTGGTTTTTCAGGTTTTAAACCTGGTCATGGCTCTACTTATAGTTACATATTCTAAGAGTATCTTATAGTTACATTTCCTTTTGGAGTCCTAGCTTTTTAGAGGGGACTCACTACATTGGATGGGCCCTAGGTTTCATGTCCTGTCCTCTCACCCTGCCCCAGAGTTACACGGGAGCCTAAAGCTCACTAGTCTTTGATAGGTGTATTGTTTTATGACTTGAACTCATTATGTATATCTTCACACTCCCAACTATATGAAAAATTTCTTAAAGGTAGGGACCATAGAATAGATTTGTTTCCTATCTTCTAAAGTGCTGCACATAGGAGGAACAATATAATGCAGGAATAATGATAATAGTATTTACTCTGTGACAGTCAGTTTACAAGTCTCATGTATATTACCTAGTTCAGTGGTCGGCAAACTCATTAGTCAGCAGAGCCAAATATCAACAGTACAATGATTGAAATTTCTTTTGAGAGCCAGATTTTTAAAACTTAAATTTCTAACACCACTTCTTCAAAATAGACTCTCCCAAGCCGTGGTATTTTGTGGAAGAGCCACACTCAAGGGGCCAAAGAGCCACATGTGGCTCACAATCCACAGTTTGCCAACCACGGATCTAGTTTAATCTTCCCAACTGCCCTCAGAGGTAGATACTATCCACATAGTACTATTGAAGAACCTGAGGGATAAAAGGGTTAAGTAACTTGCCTGACCTCACATAGTAGGGAGCTAGTACTCACCTCAAGGCAGCCTGACTCTGGAGTTCCACATGCTCTTAACAATTATGCTACTACCCAAAGGTTTTATTTGAGGATTATAATAGGAAATATGGTGTGATAGGACCAAACTATGTATGGACTTTTATATACCTTGCAAATTTTCACATGATGTGGTAGGCCCTTCGTAATTAAGTATAATGTCCTAGGAAAACTAAGGTAGTAACAATATTGAAGATTAATTAAAGTTGGAAAACACATGCCATTGTAAAACAATAAACTGGCTAGATTAATGGCATCAAATGATTCTTAATATATTTTTTAATCCAGAAGACAAAGGGATGATTTGTTAATGATAGAAGATTCCAAATGTTTCTATATAAATATTGGTACTGAAAGTTCATTTTGGGTAATATTAACATTTTTTATTTATTTCACTTTAAAAATATTTTCTTAGCGATAGAAGACAATATAGTTGGCATTTATACATAATTGGCATTTTTCAATAACAGCCATATTGAGCTATAATTCACATAACTAAAATTTATCCTGCCCAGCTAGCATAGTTCAGTGGTTAAGTATTGGCCTATGAACTAGGAGGTAATGATTTGATTCCCAGTTAGGGCACATGCCTGGGTTTCGGGCTTGATCCTCAGTGAGGGGCATGCCAGAGACAGCCAATCAATGATTCTTTCTCATCACTGATGTTTGTCTCTCCCTCACCCTTCCTCTCTGAAATCAATAAATATATATTTTTTAAAAGCATTCTTTTAGATACAATTCAGTGATTTTTTAGTACATTCACAACTGTACAGCCATCCATTGCTACTTATTTTCAGAACATTTTATCATCTCAAAAGAAACTTCATATATGATTGATATTTAATTGAGATCAATCTTTTATCTGAAAAAGAGGAAGTAACATCCTTGAGTTAAATAAATAGTAGCTGACTTGTAACCATATTTATCCAGGTTTTTTTTTATTTTTTTTAAATACATTTTTATTGACTTTAGAGAGGAAAGAAGAGGGGGAGAGAGATAAAAAAAAAAAATGATGAAAGAGAATCACTGATCACTGCCTCCTGCATGCCTCCTACTCGGGATCGAGCCCGCAACACAGGCATATGCTCTGATCAGAATCAAACCATGACCTCCTGGTTTTTTTACCCAGATTTTTCTCTGTTTCCCCCCCATATCTTCCCTCCACCTGCTCCCACCCCTCCCTTTATCTTACCTTCCTACACATTGTCCTCATCCATAGGTGTATGATTATTGTCCAGTCTCTCCCCGTACCCCCCACACCCTTTTCCTGATTCTATGATATTCACCACTTTATTCTGCTCATCACATTTTTAATTCACTTTTTAGATTTACTTGTTGATAGATATGTATTTGTTGTTCATTATTTTTATCTTTACCTTTTACTTCTTCCTCTTCCTAAAGAGTACCTTTCAGCATATAATACTGGTTTGGTGGTGATGAACTTCTTTAGCTTTTTCTTACCTGTGAAACTCTTTATCTGCCCTTCAATTCTAAATGAAAACTTTGTTGGGTAGAGTATTCTTGGTTGTAGGTTCTTGCTATTCATCACTATGAATATTTCTTGCCACTCCCATCTGGCCTGCATAGTTTCTGTTGAGAAATCAGCTGACAATCGTATCGGTGCTCCCTTGTAGGTAATTAACTGTTTTCCTCTTGCTGCTTTTAATATTCTCTCTTTGTCTTTTGCTCTTGATATTTTAATTATGATGTGTCTTGGTGTAGTCCTCTTTGAATTCCTTTTATATGGGGTTCTCTGTGCTTCCTGGAAGTTGTCCCAGAGGCTCCTTACACTATCTTCACATTTTTGGATTCTTTTTTTTTTTTTTTTGGCTTTTCCAGTTCAGTATTTTCTGCTTCATTGTATTTCAAATTTTTGACTTGATCTCTTGCCTTCCTCTAGTCTGCTTTTAGGTCTCTGTATAATATTTTTCATTTCAGTCAGTGTATGTTTAATTTCTAGTTGGTCCTTTTTCATCTCTAGTTGGTCTTTTTACATCTCCTCTTGGGTCTTGATAAATTTATCCATCTTTTCTAGGAAATTCTTGAAAAACCATATAAGCGTGGTTTTGAACTCTATATCCAGTCATTTGTTTTCCTCCATTTCTTTCGTTTGTGGTCTGTTCCTTTGTTTCTGCATTTTCACTATGCTGGAGGAACTTCTGTGCTGGAATCAGCCTTATGATGCAAGACTTGCAAAACTGCAAAAGGCTCTCTTCAGATTGGGTGGGGTGGAGTCTCAGGGCTGAGCAGAGACAGCCTTGGCTTTCAGTCAGCCCCACCCTACTCGGCCCCTGGGTCTCAAGTGTCTCTCGATAATTGGTAATCACTGTGGCCCTTTCTGTGCGAACACGTGGGTGCCTCCAGACCTCTGCCTTTCCAGTTCCCTTGCACTCCGAGACCCATATGAGTCTGGATCCCAAGGGTCTCGCCTGAAACTGGGGTTCAATGCAATTAGAAGTGGCACAGTTGAGAAGCTCTGTCTCCCGCCCACCAGAGAGAGCCAGAGGCACAATCAGTAGTCCGTCCTCTCTGTGCACATTGGTTTGTGCTACCCAGACTTGTGCTTTTTCACAGCTCCCCTAAATTTCCATGCACTCTTCCCTTTTCACAGTCCAGACTCCCCCCATATGAGTCTTGCCCGGAGCTCTGGGATTCAATGCCGTAGGATAAGGGGTTCCATGCAGTAGGGAGTTTCCATCTCCCTCCCGCCAGAGGAAGCCAGCCAGGCACACCGCCACCCACTCTCTCCATGCGAGTGTCTCCATACCTCGGTTTTTTGCAGCTTCTTTAAGTCTCTATGAGCCCCTCTCTTTCCTTCTAGTTGTAGAATTTTCACTCAGCCAACTTTCCTGTGGTTCTGGATAATGTCCGTTCTGTCTTTTAATTGTAGTTTTGAAATTGTTGTGCAAGACAGCAGTTTAAGTGATTACCTATGCCACCATCTTGGTTTCTCTTCAGATTTTTGTTTTTAATATTAACATGATATTTTTGTTAGGTATTACAAGAAAACTGTAAAATTTATCCTGTTTAAACTACCAAGAAAATAGTTCTAGGAGATGTCTAAGATTTGCCAAGAAATTTTAATCATTTTCCATTTCCTTTTAAGATGCCAGTGACAGTGGACGTTCTTATAAAACAGTCCTGGACCGTTGGAGAGAGTCGCTTCTTTCTTCTGCTAGTCTATCCCAAGTCTTTCTTCACCTCTCCACCTTGGATCGAAGTGTGATATGGTCTAAGTCTATATTGAATGCTCGTTGTAAGATCTGCCGAAAGAAAGGTGATGCTGAAAACATGGTACTTTGTGATGGCTGTGATCGGGGTCATCATACTTACTGTGTTCGACCAAAGCTCAAGGTATTTTTTCTTTTTCTAATTCTCAGATTATAATTGAAACATTGAGCTTTTGAATGACAGATGGTTAATGAACATTATGTGACTTTATAGACTGTGCCTGAAGGAGATTGGTTTTGTCCAGAGTGTCGGCCAAAGCAACGTTCTAGAAGACTCTCCTCTAGACAGAGACCATCCTTGGAAAGTGATGAAGAGATGGAAGACAGTATGGAAGGTGAAGATGATGAAGTTGATGGTGACTATGAAGAGGGTCAAAGTGAGGAGGAAGAGTATGAGATAGAACAAGATGAAGATGACTCCCAAGAAGAGGAAGAAATCAGGTAAGTCCTAACATGCAATAAAAATGAAGGGTTCATGAGTCTTAATTAGACAGTCTCTCTACTCAAGTATAAATGGAGTGGTTGGGGTCCATCATTTTTTTTAAAATAGTATGTAAAGTAATATAGTAGTTTGATATTTCCCTTGGTTTTTGTATTGTGAGCTTTGCCAGATCATAAAATCAAGTATGAATTCAAGTTTGGACAGGAATGCAATCAGACCCACCTCAAGATTGATTTTACTTAATTTTATGTTTGAAGTAGCAAACAAACAGTCCAGAGGATATTCATAAGATGAAGATAGATGCAGTTTCCCAATGCCTCTATACCCAAATTTTGGTTGATCTTGGCAGTCTATAGAGAGAATGAGACAGAGAGAGAGAGATGCCAGAAGCAGATTATATTTATTTATACTCCTACCACATCAACACACAGAAATAATCTATACTACCACATAATCAAGTGTTCTGTAACTTGCAAATTATGCCACCCACATTAAAAAGGGAGCAAGGTTTTAGGGACAAATAAGGAGAGACTGCCTCATAGCTGACATAGTAGGAATAATGCGGCCCTTTTTAATATTTGAACACCATTCATGTGGAATCAGGAAAGTGAATGTGAAACAAGAGCAACCTAGAACTAACAAAGTACAAAAAGGCCACCGTCCAAGGAGATTAATTTGAGAGAACTACCCATTCAGTTTCAGAGAAGTTGTTGTTTAAGATTTTATTGATTTTTTTTTTTTTTAGAGAGAGAAAGGGAAAGAGAGAGAGGAACATCCATGTGAGAGAAACACATTGATCGATTGCTTCCTGCATGCACTCCCACAGGGGATCAAATCTGCAACCTGGATATGTGCCCTGACCAGGAATCAAATCCACCACTTACTGGTGTACAGGATGATGCTCCAGCCAAGGGAGCCACACCAGCCAGGGAACAAGTAGTTTTTTGTTTTGTTTGAGTGGAGATTGTTGTTTTTTAATATATTTTTATTGATTTCAGAGAGATAGGGAGAGGGAGAGACAGAAACATCAATGATGAGAGACAATCATTAATCCTCTTGCATGGGCCCCACTGAGGCTCAAGCAGGCAACCCAGGCACGTCCCCTGACCAAGAATCGAACCAGGACCTCCTGATTCATAGATCGATGATCAACTACTGAGGCACATACGCCAGGCACAAATAGTTTTTTAAATAGCTCTAACTAGCAGGAGCCATATTCCCTGTAGCTTACAAGGGTAGTATTGTTTAAGCATAAAGATGATAAAAGAATTTGGAAACTTGGAAATGTTTTAGGTAAACTGGAAGTCTAGGTATATGGGAAGATGGATAAATGGAGGTTTAATGGAGTTTTTTCATCCAACTTAAAGGCAGTTAAAAGATTGAATCTAGTTTTGTATTTTCCAGTAGAATCAGAGGATAGCAAAGAGATTCTTGATTGGTATTCAGAAACAAGGGATTTAAGGCTTGCTTTAATGGCAGCTATTGGCTGAAACTATGGTAATGAAAAGTGATAATACAAAACAAAAGATTTGCATCTTAAGATTAGCTCATTAGTCTTTCATCAACATGACTAAGTCTATTTATTGGTCCTCCTGTAGATTTTATTATAATTTATCAAAATTTAGAATTTGATTTTCATGATGATAACTTGAAATCACTAATAATAAATATTCTCTGATTACAAAGAAATATATGCAAGCACATTTTAGATCCAGAAAAAAATTATTAGCTCCAAGTTTAAAGAATTGAGCACAGGATAAGTCTCATTATTATAGAAAAGTAATATGTAGAACTTATTGGCTGAATACTAGAACAAGGGGAATAGAAGTAATTGTATGTTCATATTGCTCTATATAATAATTGTATTTTCTAACAATATTTGTAGCCCACCAAAACGAGGAAGACCACAAGTCAGATTGCCAATTAAAACAAGAGGGAGACTTAACTCTTCTTTTTCAAGTCGTGGCCAACAAGATCCTAGAAGATATACTTCAAGGAGTCAGCAGAGTACACCCAAAATATCTGTTTCTTCTAAAACTACTAGTAGAAGCCTAAGGAAGATAAAGTCTGCTCCTCCTACAGAATCTAAATCTCTAAGAATTGCCAGTCGTTCTACTCGACAGAGTCATGGTCCATTGCAAGCAGATGTATTTGTGGAACTACTTAGTCCTCGTAGAAGACGCAGAGGCAGGACAAGTGCTAATAATACACCAGAAAATAGCCCTAACTTGCCTAACTTCAGAGTCATTGCCACAAAGTCAAGTGCTCAGTCAGGATCTCTAAATGTTGCTTCAAAACTTTCTCTGCAAGACAGTGACTCCAAGAGAAGAGGCAGGAAAAGACAATCTGCAGGTATGAAGAAGTCTAATTTAAACTATTGTTACCTAAAAAAAATTGAATAATTTGGAAAGATTAAATACTGGGATACTTTGGATCATTTTTTAAAGGCTGTCACTAAGATAAACAAATTTTTTAGGGAGAAACCCTCCCTGAAGTATAATATTCATTGAAGGGGCAGCTATTTGGAGAATAAAGGTAAACTATATTACTAGTAAGTATTTCTACTAGTATAGCAGGGTAGTTGTGAGAAATTTGCTAATGGAGAGACTTGGCCAATACTTGAACAGTCTCAATATATCACATTATGATACATTTCATTCTCATCCACCTTTTCCTCTTTAAAACACACACATTTATTATCATTTAAACAAGCTACATTAGTTTATTTGTTAAGGTTCCTATCTAATATACTGAATTTGGGCTGGTAGAAAGTTGGAGGCAGTAATATTATTAGAGTGATCACAATCTGTCTAATTCTAATAATTGTCTATAGTAATATTTATCCATATAATCTCTTTATCTATTTAATCTTATCTTTTTCTTTAATGTCAGTGGCAATAAAACTTTATTTTCAAAAAACGAAGTGAAACAAAAAGTACTATTATCCTTTGAAGAATTATGTAGACAGGTTGAATTGCATTATTCGAACAATGACAGGAGTAAAGAATTTATTGGTGAAAAATGAGTTATAATTAGTCCACATAGTATCAGGTTTTGGGTGAGGGGAGGGAGGAAGTATCAGGTAACTTTGCACCAAAATCTAATTTAGCTTTTTTATCCCTTTATCTGTTTTGCCTTTCCCTGAATCTGTATTTCAAACTAGTAAACCTGAACTATTTTTATTCAAAAACACCGCTGAAAAAATGTTGTGTTGTTATTAATTGATTTATTAAATTACTGTCCTGCTTCTAAGGACAAATAAAGAAAATATGTGGGTTTACATTTAAGTAGAGAATTTAAACCCCTAAATTCATATGTGGATTATACTACTACCCTTTTCTATTAATTCACTCCCTTTCTGTGCTCCTGATTCTATTATATTCACCAGTTTATTCTGTTGATCTAATTTTTAGATTCACTTGTTAATAGATACGTATTCATAATTTTTTATCTTTTACCTTTTTCTTCTTCCTCTTCCTAAATAGTACCTTTCAGCATTTCATATAATACTGGTTTGGAGTTGATGAACTCCTTTAGCTTTTTCTTATCTGTGAAGCTCTTTATCTGCCCTTCAATTCTGAATGATAGCTTTGCTGGATAGAGTATTCTTGGTTGTAGGTTCTTGCTATTCAGCATGTTGAATATATTTTGCCACTCCCATCTGACCTGCATAGTTTCTGTTGAGAAATCAGCTGACAGTCATATGGGTGCTCCCTTGTAGGTAATGAACTGTTTTTCTCTTGCTGCTTTTAATATTCTTTGTCTTTTGCTCTTGGTATTTTAATTATGATGTGTCTTGGTGTAGTCCTCTTTGGATTCCTTTTATTTGGGGTTCCGTGTGCTTCATGGACTTGTAAGGCTATTTCTTTTACCAGATATGGGAAGTTTTCAGTCATTATTTCTTTAAATAGGTTTCAGTATCTTGCTCTCTCTCTTCCTCTGGCACCCCCACAATTCTGATGTTGGTACGCTTGAAGCTGTCCCAGAGGCTCCTTACATTATCTTCACATTTTTGGATTTTTTTCTCTTCTTGCTTTTCCAGTTGAGTGTTTTCTGATTCTTTATATTTCAAATTTTTGACTTGATTCTTGCCTTCCTCTAGTCTGCTGTTAGGTCTCTGAATAATATTTTTTTATTTCAGTCAGTGTATGTTTAAATTATAGTTAGTCCTTTTCCAACTCTAGTTGGATCTTTTTCATCTCCTCCTGAGACTCGCTAACTTTATCCAACTTTTCTAGGATATTCTTGAAAAACCGTATAAGCGTGGTTTTGAACTATATCCGGTCGTTTGTTTTCCTCCATTTCTTTTGTTTGTGATCCCTTCCCTTGTCTCGACATTTTCACTATGCCGGGAGAACTTCTGTGTTGGATTCAGCCTTATGATACCAGACTTGCAAACCTGCAAAAGCCTCTCTGTTGAGCTTGGGATGGGTGGAGTCTCAGGGCTTAAGGGATCGCCTTGCCTTCCAGTCGGCCCCCTCCATGGCCCCTGAGTCTCACGTGACTGGGTAATCACTGGAGCGGTCCCTGTGTGCGCACACTCTCTCTCTCTCAGTGCCTCTAGACTGCTGCCCCTCCGGTTCCCTGCGCTCCAGGACCATATGAGTCTGGGTCCCCAGGGTTTCGCCCGAAACCGGGGTTTAGTGGAGTTAGAAATGGCACAATTGGGAGGGTCTGTCTGCCGCCCACTCATGAAAGCCAGAGGCACAATCAGCAGTCGGTCCTCTGCACACAGTGCCGTGCGTGCCACCAGACTTCTGATCTTTTGCAACTCCCCTAAATTTCTGTGCACTTCTCCCTTTTCACAGTCCAAACTCCCCCCGTATGAGTTTCGGCTGGATCTGGGGTTTAGTGTTGTAGGATAAGGGGTTCAATGCTGTTGAGAGTTTCCCTCCCGCCAGAGAAAGCCAGCCAGGTTCTCCGGCACGCGCTAGTCTCCAAACCTCAGCTTTTTGCAACTCCTCTGGGTCTCTGTGAGCTCCTCTCTTTCTTTTACGTTGTAGAATTTCCACTCAGCCAGCTTTCCTGTGGTTCTGGATGATGTCCGTTCTGTCTTTTAGTTGTAGTTTTGAAATTGTTGTGCAAAGCAGCAGTATAGGTGTTTACCTATGCTGCCATCTTGGATTCTCTAATTCATATACTTTAGTTTTCAATTTAGGTATATACTTAGATTTTATGAGAAAGCATCTTGCTTTAAGAAAATTCTCTATATAAAATTAAGTTTTAAAGAGACCTAGTTTCTAGATCTGAAGAAGCAACTTTTCAATTGATATGTTTTAAAAAATACTGTAGAATTGCTTACTGTTACTTTATTTTAGTTGAAAACATACTTTTAATAAAACAGTAAAAAAACCACAAACTTTGTGTTCTAGAATTTTCAATTCAGTTTGAAGTTTTTAAGATAAAAAAGGCCCAGATTTTTATCTCAAAATGTAAGTTAGTTTAACCTCTCAGTGTATGATGTCATTTTGTTTGAATTTAGTTTATATTTATAGGCCCTATTTCGCTTATAGTGATCAAATATTTTGCTTTGTCATCACCTAAAATTAATTTAATTATTTATTTAGAATCATCTCCTGTGACATTGAATCGAAGAAGTTCAGGCCGACAGGGAGGAGTTCATGAATTATCTGCTTTTGAACAACTTGTTGTAGAATTGGTACGGCATGATGACAGCTGGCCTTTTTTGAAACTCGTTTCTAAAATCCAGGTAATATTTTTAGACTTTATAAAATGTATTCCTGTACATTATTTAGTTTGCATGACAGTTTTGAGATAGTCCAAACACCTTTTAATCACTGCATTTTTTTAAACACTTGAACAGTTGGTCTCTATATTTTAAAAAATGGAGTTAGACAACATAGTCTCTTCAGTCCTTTCTAACTTTGTAACTGATTTATTTTTATTTATTGATTGAGAGAGAGAGAGAGAGAGAGAGAGAGAAACATCATTTTTTTGTTCCATATATATTTATCCATTCATTAGTTGATTCTTTTATATGCCCTGACAGGGATCAAACTTTGGTGTATTGGGATGATGCTCTAACCAACTGAGCAACTCAGCCAAGGTCCTGTGACTGATTCTTATAAATGATGACTATGTAGAAATAACCTCAATGTTTTTATTCAAGGTGTAATGAATATGAATAGAGTTAATTCAACTGAATACCATTGTTGGTATTTCAATTATATAAAACAGTGGTTCTCAAAATTCAACATATATCAGACTCACCTGGAGAACTTGTTAAAACACAGATTACTGGGTCCTACCCAGAATTCTTGATGCTCAACTGTTTGCATTAATGACAAATCACTAAATGATGCTGATGGTGCTGGTCCAGAGATCACAGTATGAGAAACATTTTTTAAAAAGGTACTCTTAAATAACAGAAATGGATGGCCTAACCTAGTGGTCAGCAAACCACAGCTTATGAGCCACATGCGGCTCTTTGGCTCCTTGAGTGTGGCTCTTCCACAAAATACCATGACCTGGGCAAGTTTATTTTGAAGAAGTGGCATTAGAAGTTTAAAAAATTTGGCTCTCAAAATAAATTTTAATCGTTGTACTGTTGATAATGGCTATGTTGACTAATGAGTTTGCCGATCACTAGCCTAACCTAACTAAAGGATTAAAGTTGGTGCTGCAAGAGTTGGCAAACTCATTAGTCAACAGAGCCAAATATCAACATATTGAAATTTGAAATTTCAATTTGAGAGCCAAATTTTTTAAACTTCTAATGCCACTTCTTCAAAATAGACTCGCCCAGGTCGTGGTATTTTGTGGAAGAGCCACACTTAAGAGGCCAAAGAGCCGCATGTGGCTCACAAGCCGCAATTTGCCAACAACTGCATTAGGCTATCATAAAGCAATCATATTGCTGCTGCTTTGTTACCAATGAATGAATTATTATATCTGTAAACAGATGAATTTCTTGTTCATATTTTTTTCGTATTTGATGTCTAGTGTTAGTAGTATGTATAATATATATAGTGTTTTCTGTTATATAAAATAATATTGATGTAGATACTGACAGGTAACTCAAATAGATGATGTAAAATTATGATATTGATAAATATGTATGGTACTCTCAATGTATAATCCTTATGATTTTTGTATAACATTTTCTTTTCTCTAGCTTATTTTATGTAAAAATACAATATATAATACATATAACATGTAAAAATGTGTTAATTGACTGTGTTATTGGTAAGGTTTCTGATCGACAGTAGGTCATTAGTAGTTAACGTTTTGGGGGAGTCAAAAGTTATACACAGTTTCTGACTATGTGGTCGCTTAACACCTCTAACCCTCACATTATTCAAGAGTCAAGTGTGTGTGTGTGTGTGTGTGTGTGTGTGTGTGTGTGTGTGTATGTATGCGCAATGTAATATGCTAGTGATGTGATATGCTATAGTAGAGATAGGATAGTGTTATAGTATTACTAGAGGCCCAATGCATGAAATTCATGCATGGGTAGGGTCCCTAGGCCTTTTTCTAGTATCAAATAAGCTTCTACTGCATTAAATGACTGAAATGTATTATAAGGTTTTAATAAGATAATAGAATTCAGCGGTTAATGCAGTTGCTTTTCAGTGCAAAACCTTCATGTATTTGACCTCTTATCTCTGATAAATTTTTTATAGGACAGATAATATTTGAATTATCTTACAGGTTCCAGACTATTATGACATCATCAAAAAACCCATTGCCTTAAATATAATTCGTGAAAAGGTGAACAAATGTGAATACAAATTAGCATGTAAGTAATTTTTATGTTTATCTTTTTGTTTAAAGAAGTAGAGGCTCTTTTTCTTTTTACCTTTATGCTCTATTAATATATTTGTGTACATGGTATCCCAAGAGATCTCTCAAATGCTTGTCCATGTATATGGAAATGAAAGTTAGGTAAGGTTTAAATGAGTTAAAGATATTTTATAGACTCTGATCTTAACAGAAGTTATTTGCTAAAACTATACAGTTATGCCTAATTGCATAGTTTCAATAAAATAGTTTTTAAGTATTTGTAGTTAAAGGGTTTTAAGCTTCGGTTCTGCTACCTTGTTTACAATTTCTAAAGAAAAAGGTGGGCTTCTGTTCCTTAATGACATTTCCAGATATGATACAAATAAGAAGTTTAGTTAGACACTATAAACTTTCATTCTAATCTCATTTGTTTTTTCTTTCCAGCTGAGTTTATTGATGATATTGAGTTAATGTTTTCGAACTGCTTTGAGTACAACCCTCGTAACACAAGTGAAGCAAAAGCTGGAACAAGGCTTCAAGCATTCTTCCATATTCAGGCTCAAAAACTTGGACTTCACGTCACACCTGGGAATGTGGATCAAGTTAGCACTCCCCCAGCTACAAAAAAGTCACGAATCTAACTTTGTCCTTCTAAAGGATATTATATTTGAGGAAAACTAATTATTCGTGAAATGGAATATTAAATCATGCTACAAAGCAGACATATATGTATAAAGCAATAACAACTGATTGACCACTTTGAAGTGTGGCCTGCACTATATTCTCAATTTTAATATTAAGCACTCAGGAGAATGTAGGAAAGATTTCCTTTGCTACAGTTTTGTTCAGTATCTGATAAGTTTGACAGTTTTATTGGATACAGTACTGGTTTACAGAGGTTTTTGTACATTTTGAGTTCATTCATGTGTCCCAATATCTTAGAAAATATTTTTTCACCTATGATTTATTTTGTCATTGATAACTTTTCTTAGATATGTGGTATTAAGAGAGATTTATCTATACAGATAAATCTTTTGTTTATAGCACAGAAAAAAAGTTTATATGTCTAAAAATCTTTAATGAGCACATTCTTTCAACACTACACATGAATGAATCTAATTTTATATCCTTGAAGTGCTGGACCAGTGCTGGCTAGAGGTATTAAGTCTGAGTTTATTAACTAGATATTTATTTAGCATTCAAAGTTAATTTGTGAATTTGTTTTGTATTTATAAAATTTGTACCTGGAAAATGTTCTTTAATTTTTTTAAACATTTTATTGTTTTTGTTTTATTTCTCTTAACTTCATTAATGAGCATTCAATAAAAGGTAACACCCTTCCTTTTCCCTGATAATTCTTCCAGTTTTACAGAATAAAGTTCTGTGTACAACTTTTTAAGTGTACAAATAAAGTGATACATTTTTTCAAATATTCTGAATTTCTGGAATTCTTACAAATCAGAGTTGGACTTCTCGATATGATACATACAGACCAGAGGAGCTAATGTTTTATTGTACCTGAATCTTAGAACAGTGGTTTTCTACCGCCCTTTAGGAGTAAGATACCTCCCATCAGTAACAATGAACATTCTATGGCAGGGATTGTCTTAAAAGGAGGAAAGTAAGTTTGGAATATGACCACTTAGTTAAGAAATACCACTCTGGCTGGGCTGATGTTGCTCAGTGGTTGAGCGTCGACCTATGAATCAGAAGGTCAGGGTACATACCCAGGTTGCGGCTCGATCCACAAAATGGAGCTTGTAGGAGGCAGCCGATCAATTATTCTCTTCCATGATTGATGTTTCTGTCTCTCCTCTGAAATAAATTTAAAAAAAAATTTTTAAAGAAGAGGAACACCACTTTGGAAAATTTTTAAAGAAGAGAAACACCACTCTGGAAAATTTTTAAAAATTAAACAGTGAAAGAACCCAAGATGGCAGCATATGTAAACACCTGTAGCTGCTGCCTCCCACAACCACATAAAAATTACAACTAAAATATAGAACAACCATCACCTAGAACCGCTGAATGGAAGTATTACAACTGGAGAGGTAAAGAAGAAGCACACTGAGACTGGTAAGAGGTGTGGAGACAAGGGACAGGCTGGTCCTGCAGCCACAGGCACCACTTCTTAGGAAGAGATCACCTCTGCAGAGGCCTCCTGAAGGAACAAGGGGTCCCAGCCCCACACCCTATGTGCAGTAAGAACTACAGGCTATAAAAACCAGTGCAGATTGGGGCTCAGTGACACAGGCTGCTGGAGACCCAGCTTTTCCTCTTAAAAGGCCTCCACCGCGAACTGAACTTACAAGCTCCCACTTCCTCTGAGCTCCAATTTCAGGTGAGGCTCTGGGGGACCCAGACATATATGGGAAGAAACTGGACTGTTCCATCAGGAAGGAACTCGGGCGGCTTCCAGACAGGTGCTCCCAATGGTCATTGTTCCCGTGTTGGGACCTGCCCAGTGCAGGGCTGACTGGAGCCATTTCAGTTTGCTTTGCCCTCATCTGGACACTTCCAAAGTAGGTTTGTTGTTGAGTACATAAAACAGTTTCCTCTTGTATTCTTATTTATTATTATATTACTTCTATTACAACTATAAACCTACTTTTTCCCATGCTTGCTTACTGCTTCTTTATCCATTCATCTATTGATGGATACTTAGGTTGCTTCCAAATCTTGACTATATATATATATATATATATATATATATATATATATATATGCCTAAGCGACTGTTAAGACCAAATAACTGGAACGACCAGAATGACCAGTTGCTATGGCATGCACTGACCACCAGGGGACAGATGCTCAATAAGGAGCTGCCACCTGATGGTCAGTGTGCTCTCTCCCACAGAAGGAGCGCCGCACAGCTGTCCTGGTGGCCCACCAGCAGCCACTCCCTCCCTCAGTAATCCTGCAGGTCCAATGTCTAGAGAACAGGCCAGGCACCGGAGGGCCAGTGCTGCCAGCAGATCCCAATAGCACTGCCAGCCTCCTAGAAGTCAGCCTCGGGCACCGCAGCCACTTCCCATTCCTAGACACTCCACAAGGAAAAAATGATAAAAGCCAGCACCAGGTGGCTCCTAACAACCGGCGCAGACATCAGAGGGGCAGATCTGGATCCCAGGCTGGCAAGGGCATCCCACCACCTGCCTAGGGGGCTGATCGCTTCCCAGCACCTTCCCCTCTGGGGACCCCACCCATGCATGAAATCATGCACCAGGCCTTTCATTGTAAATAATACTGCAATTAACATATGAATGCATATGTATTTTCAAAGTAGTGTTTTGGGTTTCTTTTAATAAATACCCAGGAGTGGAATTGCTGGGTCCTTCTTTGTCTCCTGTTATAGCCTTTGTTTTAAAGTATTTATGTCTGGAGAGAAACCAAATGGTGGCATAGGTAAACACCTGAACTTGCTGCCTTGCACAACCACTTCAAAACTATAAGTATTAAAAGACAAAAGGGACATCATCCAGAACCACAGGAAGGCTGGCTGAGTGGAAATTCTACAACTAGAAGGAAAGAAGGGCTCACGGAGACTCAGAGGAGCTGAGGAAGTAAAGTGCAGAGGTAGAGGCACGCACACAGCAAGGGCTGGCAACTGAGTATGCAGCTGTCTTTTTCAATATGCAGGGAGACACAAGCTCCCAACTGCTCAGAACTCCAGTTTCAGGCGAGACTTTGGGGACCCAAACTCATTTGGGGAGAAACTGGACTGTCTGGCAGCAGGCAGAACTCAAGGGCGGCTTTCTCTCAGGTACTTGCAGCAATTACCATGGGATACTGAGACCCAGGGGCCTCTTTGGGCTGGGCAGACGGGAAACCATTGCTGTTTGCTCCACCCTGAGACTCCACCCCACCCCAGCTGTTTGCAGAGGCTTTTGCATATGAATGGCCTGATCCTTTGAAATCTAAACTTAAGGAACAAACTGCTGTTGAGTCAGAGAGACCCAGAACATCCAAAAGAAGACCCAAGGCCCCACAGCAGCTTGCATTGCTTCACAGCTGGGCCTCATCTGGACACCTCCTGGTTCAGAGGTCCATAGTCAACCACCGAGCCGCACTATCCAGGCTGGAGTTTTGTTCTCTTCTTCCATTAGGACAGCTCCTCATGTGGTGGTGACCCCCAACCATAAAATTATTCCTTTAAGACAGCTCCTCATGTGGTGGTGACCCCCAACCATAAAATTATTTCTGTTGCTACTTCATAACTGTAATTGTGCTACTGTTATGAACTGTAATGTAAATATCTGATATTCAGGATGTATTTTCATTGTTACAAATTGAACATAATTAAAGTATAGTTATTAATCACAAAAACAATATGTAATTATATATTGTGAAATATTTATTTCTAATTACAAATAAATGAAATTTTGTCTTGAATCGTGGTGTAGCATGGGTAACAGTCTTCATATGACAGCAGTAAACTACATTGCTACATTTTGCTACACCGAGGAGCAGTGTGTTGGTTCCTAAGACCATGGGAAATAGGTGTTTTCCAATAGTCTTAGGCGACCCCTGTGAAAGGGTCGTTTGACCCCCAAAGGGGTCGCAACCCACAGGTTGAGAACCGCTGCATTAGGACGTTTCTTTGTTTCCTCATTTTGGCAGCCTCCCTGTATTTGTTTCTATTCGTGATGTAGAGCTGCTACATCTCCTAATCTTGGAAAATTAGCCTTACGTAGTGTGTGTCCTGTAGGGCCCAGTGGTGCAGCCTCCCCATTCACCTAAGTTGGATGCTCCAGGTATACACTCCACCTCCATGGGGGCTGCGTGTACCCTCCTGTTGTAGTTGAGCCTTGATTGTTGTTGGCACATCGATGGGAGGGATTCACTCCCAGGCTGAGGGGTTTCAAGGATTCCACAGTGAAGGATCTGCTGTGCAGGGGCCAACCCCACTAAGCAGCACTTGTCTGGTGCCCAATGAGTCTTCCCCTTGAGTGTGTTGTTTGTGGAGATGGTTGGGTCATGCTCTGGCATGGTCTGAAGCTCCTACATGGTATACTAGTTCTAGGACCTCGTGCAGACCAAGGATACCTGCCGATTGTACCCTGCCCAGAGCTACCCTGAGTGAGCTACAGGGCAATCTTCAAATAGCTGCTACTTGTACTGGGCTTGGAGGTGCTCAGAAAAGGTCAAGCTGTAAACCAAGGCAGGCTGCAGCTAGTGCCACTGCTGACTGGAGCTACTTAGCAAGAGATGGGGCACTCTGAGGCCAAGATGCTATTTGTTTGGGGTTTGTGATCCTTTGAAAGATTTTAGGGAAGTCCTCAGCATGGTCATTCATATGGAAAAGCTACTGGAAATGCCCTGGTAGGCCCACAAATTGGATGGGGAGGGGTCTCAGGGAATCACCAGGGTGAAGCAAAGAGTGTTAGTTAGCCAGTTTGACTGAGATTCAGATATGGCATCTGCCTGCCAGCTCTGTGAGGAAGGGCTCAGCAAAGTAACAGTGTCTCTGCCAGCACTTCGTCTGGGAGAAAGCTGTTCCTCCAGCTCACAATGGACACTTCAGTTCCTCCCTATGTGTACCTGGTGCCTTTCAAATTGCTGCCCAGTGCTGGAGCTCAGAGTGAGTCAGTCAGTGAGAAAGTCTATATATAGATCCTTTAAGAGGAATACTAGCAGCTCTGTCTCAGCCACAACCCCCACTAATTTTTTTTAAAATATATTTTATTGATTTTTCACAGAGAGGTAGGGAGAGGGATAGAAAGCCAGAAACATCGATGAGAGAGACATCAATCAGCCGCCTCCTGAACGCCCCCTACTGGGGATGTGCCCACAACCAATGTACATGCCCTTGACCGGAATCGAACCTGGGACCTTTCAATCCGCAGGCTGACGCTCTATCCACTGAGCCAAACCGGTTTCAGCCCCCGACTGATTTTTACAGCCAAAAGTTATAGGAACTTCTCTTCCTGGCACTGGAATTTTTGCCTGGCGGGCATGGGACCCCCTCACTCCTCAAGGGAATCTGGGATCAGACCATTCCACATCTCCACCCCTCCTACAAGTCTCGACATGGCTTTTCTTTGTATCCTTAGTTCTAGGACCTCTGTTCAGCCATATTTCAGGTGGTTCTCAATGATGGTTCTATAGTTTAGCTGTAATTTTGATGGGGTTGTGGGAGGATGTGAGTACTACATTTACCAACTTCACCATTTTTTTGTTGTTGTTAATCCTCACCTGAGGATGTTTTTCACACTGCTTTTCAAAGAATGGAAAGGAGGAGAGAGAGGGAGAGACAGAGATACATCAATGTAAGAGAGTCATATCGATTGGTTGCCTACTACATGCACCCCAACTGAGGTCAGGGATTGAACCTGCGATGTTTCTGTGCGTGGGCTGATGCTCTAACCACTTAGCCACACTGGCTAAGGTCCAACTTCACCATCTTGATCAGAAATCCCAGAAGCATGTTAAAAACAAAAATGTAATACCTATGCCACACTTTGATGGTAGTTTTCTTCCAAGTAGATCATTGTCTCATTTGTTGCTTTTCTGTATTAAAATTTTTAGGCTTTTTCTTGAGAGAATAGGACTTTTAGCGAGTTTCACACATGTGGGTACATTCTTTGATTTCCAAAAAAAATGAGCCACGTGCTTAGGTTAATTTCACTAATAACACCAGGAGGATTGTGCATTCTATATTCCACATTAGCCTTTACTTCAAGAGCTTGCAGTGTTAAGATATCAAAACAGCCTTAGCCAGTTTGGCTCAGTGGATAGAGCATGGGCCTGCAGACCAAAGAATGGGTCCTGGTTCAATTCCAGTTGAGGGCACATACCTTGGTTACAGGCTCCTCCCTGGCCCAGGCCCAGGCCCTGGTTTCTCTAACATCAATGTGTGTTTCTCTCACATCCGTGTTTCTGTCTGTCTTCCCCTCTCTCTTCCACTCTCCCTAAAAATCAATGAAAAAATATCCTTGGGTGAGGATTAACCATAAAACACACAAGACAAACTAACAAAAAGATATCAGAGCAAACCTCTAGATTAGAATAGACATGCAGGAACAAGCAGTGTATAAGTAATTTAATTAATGGTATGCAAATGACCAAGTAACCCTTTAATCTTCCTATTCATTCTTTTCTCAGTGAAAGTTTTATCTTTGGAGCCAGCGACTCTTTCTGTCAAGGAAATTTGAAAACATATATTCAGATTATTGAACAAATCTATAAAATTTAAGATTGTGATTTAAGCTTTTGATCTAGCCAGTATTAGAGGTATATTTAATACTTTTTTCCCCAGTAAAATGAAATATTTACTACTTCTAGTTATAAAATTAATGAAGGGCCATTGTCCAAAAAAAGAGAGAAAATATATATATATATATGAAACAAAAGTAAATTTGGTATATAATTTTGAGATTATTTTCTCCAGCAAAAATGGGACCATGTCATACAAATCATATTTTAAGCAGCTTTTTAACTTAGCAAAATGCCAGTACATCGTGGATACTATGTGCTGTCCAATATTCCATTGTATCTGGGACTCACCTCAATTTGTAACCCTTCTCTAGATATTCTAAACTTCATTTATTTAACCAGTTATCTGATGACAGATTATAAAATGTTATAATTCCCTTGGGATATTTTTACTAACTACAATTAACTCCTAATACTAATCCCGTTTTTTATGTTTATAACAGCTATTTTTGTTATTAGATAATGATCTACTGATCAGAAGAGTGACAAACTAAAAAATGGATAAAGGGGAGAAAAACCAAGATGGTGGCATAGGTGAACACCTAAACTGCCTCGCACAACAATTTCAAAACTACAACTAAAGGGCAGAACGGACAGCATCCAAAACCGCAGGAAAGCTGGCTGAGTGGAAATTCTACAACTAGAAGGAAAGAGAGGGGCTCTCGGAGATTCAGAGGAGCTGCAAAAAAGACACGCATGCAGAGAGGACGGGCAGCTGAGTGCCTGCCTGGCTTTCTCTAGCAGGAGGGAAACAGAACTTCCCCACTGCACTGAACCCCAATTCCGGGCAAGACTCTGGGGTCCCAGACTCTTACAGGGGAAGTCTGGACTGTCGGAAAAAGACAGGAGCTCATGGAAACAGGGGAGCCACAAAAGGCAGAGGTCTGAAGGAGTGCACACAGAGAGGACTGACTGACTGTTGAGTGTGCTGCTGGCTTTCTCTAGCGGGAGGAAGACATAACCTCCTGACGGCACTGAACTCCAGTTCCAACTGAACTGAACCCAAGTTTCAGAGAGACCCTGCAGACTTAGAATCATATGGGGGGGAGTTAGGATTGTTGGGAAAAGAAAGAAGTGCATGGAAACTCAGGGGAGCCGCAAAAGGCAGAGGTCTGGAGGTGCGTGCATGAGTGCGCATAGAGAGGACTGCAGCAATTACCGAGAGACACTGAGACCCAGGGGCTTCATAGGGCAGGGCTGTCTGCTCATCCTTGAGACTCCGCCCCATCCAAGCCAAGCACAGAGGCTTTTGCAATTTTTCAAGCCTTATCTCATAAGGCTATCTCTAGCACAGAAGTTCTCGTGGCACAGACACAGCTGATCCTCACAGCCAATTGGCCTGTAGTTCATTTCTCTCCAGTGATACCAACAAAATCAAGACTTAACTACAACAAGGCTATACACACAGTCCACAAAGGGGTGCACCAAGAGTGTCCACCTTAGGTAATTGGGGAGGCGAAGCCACTGGGCACTATAGGACACCTAGCACACAAAGCTA
This sequence comes from Lasiurus cinereus, assembly GCA_011751065.1. NCBI lineage: Eukaryota > Metazoa > Chordata > Mammalia > Chiroptera > Vespertilionidae > Lasiurus > Lasiurus cinereus. Next base: position 173,069 of record JAAGEH010000032.1, on the reverse strand, counting down.
CTCTATCAACTCAGAGAAGCAGCGAAAATGCAGAGACAAAGGAACAGATCACAAACTAAAGAAATGGAGAAAAACAAACAACTGGGTATAGAGTTCAAAACCACAGTTATAAGTTTTTTCAAGAATTTCCTAAAAAAGGCTGATAAATTTAGTGAGACCCTTGAGGATATGAAAAAGGACCAACTAGAAATTAAACATACACTGACTGAAATAAAAAATATTATACAGAGACCTAACAGCAGACTAGAGGAATGCAATAATCAAATAAAAAATTTGAAATATAAAGAAGCAAAAAACACTCAACTGGAAAAGCCAAAAGAAAAAAAGAATCCAAAAATGTGAAGATCATGTAAGAGCCTCTGGGACAGCTTCAAGAGTATCAACATCAGAATTGTGGAGGTGCCAGAGGAAGAGAGAGAGCAAGATACTGAAAACCTATTTGAAGAAATAATGACTGAAAACTTCCCACATCTGGTGAAAGAAATAAACTTATAAGGCCAGGAAGCACACAGAACCCCAAATAAAAGGAATCCAAAGAGGACTACACCAAGACACATCATAATTAAAATGCCAAAAGCAAAAGATAAAGAGAGAATATTAAAAGCAGCAAGAGAAAAACAGTTAGTTACCTACAGGGGAGCACCCATACGACTGTCAGCTGATTTCTCAACAGAAAGTATGCAGGCCAGATAGGAGTGGCAAGAAATATTCAATGTGATGAATAGCAAGAACCTACAACCAAGATTATTCTACCCAGCAAAGCTATCATTCAGAATTGAAGGGCAGATAAAGAGCTTCACACATAAGAAAAAGCTAAAGGAGTTCATGAACACCAAACCAGTATTATATGAAATGCTGAAAGGTAGTCTTTAAGAAGAGGATAAAGAAGAAAAAGGTAAAGATAAAAATTATGAACAATAAATACATACCTATCAACAAGTGAATCTAAAAATCAAGTGAATTAAAAATCTGATGAACAGAATAAATTGGTGAATATAATAGAATCAGGGGCATATAAAGGGAATAGACTGACAATTCTCAGGGGGCAAGGGGTGTGGACTGCGATGAGAGACTGGACAAAAAATCGTACACCTATAGATGAGGACAGTGGGGGAGAGGTAAGGGCAGAGGTGGGATGGGAAGTAGATGAAGGGAAGCTATAGTGTGGGGGGAGAGGAACAACTGTAATAATGTGAACAATAAAGATTTATTAAATTTAAAAAATAAATAACGAGCAATGTAGTATTTTACAGCAAATAGATATTAAATTTTAAATATTTTCCTGCTTTGGGTTCGTATGATTTTTTTTTTCTTCTGCATGATCCCATGCACTTTACTATTCAGTCCATGCAATCCTCTAGGAGAAGGCTTAGCAAACTTTCTTTAAACATCCAGATAGGAAATGTTTAAGACTTTGCCAGATATCTATCTATGCTGTAACTATTTCTGCCATTGTAGCACAAAAGCAGCCAGAGGCAATACAGAAACTAATGCGTGGCTGTGTCACAATAAAATTTCATTTTCAAAAACAAGTGGTGGGCCAGATTTGGCCTGCAGGCTGTAGTTTGCTGATCCCTGGTCTGGGATACACAATATAGAAATCATTTAATCGAAGGTATTTGATAAGCAGGAAGAACTCTTAATTCTTTCATTAGTCCTTGCTCTGGTTACTCCTTAAAAGTTAAGATTCGAAACCAAGATGGCGTCATAGATACCTAAACTGCTGCCTTGCACAACAATTTTAAAACTACAACTAAAAGACAGAACAGACACCATCCATAACCACAGGAAAGCTAGCTGAGTAGAAATTCTACAACTAGAAGTAGAGGGGCTCACGAAGATTCAGAGGAGCTGTTAAAAGCTGAGGTACGGAGGCGGAGGGTTTGACTGGCTTCCTCTAGCAGGAGGGAGACAGAAAATCCCGACTGCACTTAACCCCACTTCTGACTGCACTGAACCCCAGTTTTGGGAGAGACCCTTGGGCCCCAGACTCATACGGGTCCCCAGAGTGCACAGAAACTCAGGGGAGCTGGAAAAGTACAGGTCTGGAGGCGCATACGCTCAGTGAGGACTGCAGCAATTCCCGAGGGGCACTGAGACCCAGGGGATGTCATGTAGGGCAAGGCTGACAGGAAACCAAGGCTGTCTCTGCTCAGCCCTGAGACTCTGCCAAAACCAAGCCCAACACAGAGGCTGTTGCAATCTTGCAAGTCTTTTTTTTTTCTTTAAAATTATTTTTTAATTATTTTTTTAATTTAATAAATCTTTATTGTTCAGATTATTACATTTGTTTCTCTTTTTTCCCAGCATGGCTCCCCTCCACCTGCTCCCACTCCTCCCCTCTACCTTACCTGCCCCCACATTGTCCTCATCCATAAGTATATGATTATTGTCCAATCTCTCCCTGTACCTGCCTCACCCCATTCCCGATTCTATGATATTCACCAGTTGATTCTGTTCATCACATTTTTAATTCACTTTTTAGATTCACTTGATAGATATGTGTTTGTTGTTCATTATTTTTATCTTTACCTTTTACTTCTTCCTCTTGCTAAATAGTATCTTTCAGCATTTCATATAATATTGATTTGGTGTTGATGAACTCCTTTAGCTTTTTCTTATCTGTGAAGCTCTTTATCTGCCCTTCAATTCTGAATGATAGCTTTGCTAGGTAGAGTATTCTTGGTTGTAGGTTCTTGCTATTCATCACGTTGAATATTTCTTGCCACTCCCGTTTGGCCTGCATCGTTTTTGTTGAGAAATCAGTTGACAGTCGTATGGATGCTCCCTTGTAGATAATTAACTGTTTTTCTCTTGCTGCTTTCCATATTCTCTCTTTGTCTTTTGCTCTTGGTGTTTTAATTATGATGTGTCTTGGTGTGGTCCTCTTTGGATTCCTTTTATTTGGGGTTCTGTGTGCTTCCTGGACTTGTAAGTCTATTTCTTTTACCAGATGTGGAAAGTTTTCAGTCATTACTTCTTCAAATAGATTTTCAGTATCTTGCTCTCTGTCTTCTTCTGGCACCCCCACAAATTCTGATGTTGGTATGCTTGAAGTTGTCCAGAGGCTCCTTCCATTATCTTCACATTTTTGGATTCTTTTTTCTTTTTGCTTTTCCAGTTGAGTGTTTTCTGCTTCTTTGTATTTCAAATTTTTTACTTGATTCTTGCCTTCCTCTAGTCTGCTTTTAGGTCTCTGTATAATATTTTTCATTTCAGTAAGTGTATGTTTACTTTCTAGTTGGTCCTTTTTCATCTCCTCTTGGGTCTCGATAAATTTATCCATTTTTTCTAGAAATTCTTGAAAAACCTTATAAGTGTGGTTTTGAACTCTATCCAGTCATTTGTTTTCCTCCATTTCTTTCGTTTGTGGTCTGTTCCTTTGTTTCGGCATTTTCACTATGCTGGGAGAACTTCTGTGCTGGAATCAGCCTTATGATGCAAAACTGCAAAAGGCTCTCTTCAGATTGGGGGGTAGAGTCTCAGGGCTGAGCAGAGACAGCCTTGGCTTCCAGTCAGCCCCACCCTACACAGCCCCTGGGTCTCAAGTGTCTCTCGGTAATCGGTAATTGCTGCGGCTCTTTCTGTGCGCACACGCGGGTGCCTCCAGACCTCTGCCTTTCCAGTTCCCTTGTGCTCCAGGACCTATATGAGTCCGGGTCCCAGGGTCTCTCCCAAAACTGAGTTTAATGCAGTTAGCAGTGGCACAGTTGGGAGACTCTGTCTTCCACCCACCAGAGAGAGCCAGCAGCACAATCAGTAGTCCGTCCTCTCTGTGCACAACGGTTTGCGCGCCCCAGACTTGTGCTTTTTTGCGGCTCCCCTAAATTTCCATGCACTCTTCCCTCATCACAGTCCAGACTCCCCTTGTATGAGTCTTGCCCAGAGCTTGGATTCAATGCCATAGGATAAGGGGTTTCATGCAGTTGGGAATTTCCATCTCCCTCTCACCAGAGGAAGCTAGCCAGGCACACCGCCGCCCGCTCTCTCCACCCACGCGTCTCCATACCTCAGTTTTTTGCAGTTTCTCTGAGTCTCTGTGAGCCCCTCTCTTTCCTTCTAGTTGTAGAATTTTCACTCAGCCAACTTTCCTGTGGTTCTGGATGATGTCCATTCTGTCTTTTAGTTATAGTTTGGAAATTGTTGTGAGAGGCAGAAGTTTAAGTGATTACCTCTGCTGCCATCTTGGTTTCTCCTTTTTTTCCCCCGCAATCTTGCAAGTCTTAAGGCTGAGTCCAGCACAGAAGTTCTCTGGGCACAGACACAGCTAATCCTCACAACTAATTGGCTTGGAGGTCAATTCCCCCCAGTGATAACAACAACAATCAAGACTTAACTACAACAAGGCTATACACACAGTCCACAAAGGGGTGCACCAAGAGAGTCCACCTCAGATAACTGGGGAGGGGGAGCTACTGGGCCATATAGGACACCTAGCACACAAAACTACTCTATCAACTCAGGGAATCAGCAAAAATGTGTAGCAAAAGGAACAGATCACAAACAAAAGAAATGGAGGGAAACAAATGACTAGATATAGATTTCAAAAATCACGGTTATAAGGTTTTTCAAGAATTTCCTAGGAAAGATGGATAAATTTAGCGAGACCCTCGAGGATATGAAAAGGACCAACTAGAAATTAAACATACACTGACTGAAATAAAAAATATTATACAGAGACCTAACAGCAGACTAGAGGAATGCAAGAATCAAGTCAAAGATTTGAAATACAAAGACGCAGAAAACACTCAACTGGAAAAGCCAAAAGAAAAGAAAAAAGAATTTTAAAAAATGTGAAGATAGTGTAAGGAGCCTCTAGGACAACTTCAAGCATACCAACGTCAGAATTATGGGGTTGCCAGAAGAAGAGAGAGAACAAGACACCGAAAACTTATTTGAAGAAATAATGACTAAAAACTTCCCCCACCTGGTGAAAGAAATAGACTTACAAGTCCAGGAAGTGCACAGAACCCCAAACAAAAGGAATCCAAAGAGGACCACACCAAGACACATCATAATTAAAATATTCTCTCTTTGTCTTTTGCCAAGAGCAAAAGACAAAGAGAGAATATTAAAAGCAGCAAGAGAAAAACAGTAGTTACCTACAGGGGAGCATCCATATGACTGTTAGCTGATTTCTCAACAGAAAGTATGCAGGCCAGATGGGAGTGGCAAGAAATATTCAATGTGTTGAATAGCAAGAACCTACAACCAAGATTACTCTACCCAGCAAAGCTTTCATTCAGTATTGAAGAGCAGATAAAGAGTTTCACACATAAGAAAAAGCTAAAGGAGTTCATCAACTGCAAACCAGTATTATATGAAATGCTGAAAGGTACTCTTTAAGAAGAGGAGGAAGAAGAAAAAGGTAAAGATAAAAATTATGAATAACAAATACATATCTATCAACAAGTGAATCTAAAAATAAAGAGAACTGCAAATCTGATGAACAGAATAAACTGGTGAATATAATAGAATTAGGGGCATAGAAAGGGAGTGGACTGATAATTATCAGGGAGAAAGAGGTGAGGGGGTGTGCAGGGAGAGACTGGATAAAAATCCTACACCTATGGATGAGGACAATGGAAGGGGCAGGTAAGAACAGAGGGTGCAGTGGGAGCTATGAGGGGAAAAAAGAGGAACAATTATAATAATATGAATAAAGATTTTTTTTTTAAAGTTAAGATTCATGTGTGCTCTCATCTTTGGTTTTCTTTTATTGTAGGTCTGTATGTAGTTCCTGAACAAAATCACATGCATTCTCACGGGGAAACTTAGCCAGACCTCTGAAACTATGTTGGACCTCTACTTCTACCCACAGAGAAAGAATTGGTATAGGAATCTACATCCTGCTGTAAACAACTAGAAAAACCAGACAAACTCTATGAACAAACATTTCCTACATTACACAATAGACAGTGTAGATCTCAGCAAGATCTACTATTATTAGAGTTATCTCCCTAAATAACAAAACTGATCAACTCAATTTCAGTATAATCTCCCCATTGGAGGTCCTTTAATTAATCATATCTGAAAAGTATCAATAGAAATTAAAGAAGTACATTGAGCAGAATGAAAATGAAAAGTAAAACAAATAGCATAACAAAATTCGTGGGACACAACTAAAGCAGAACTGAGAGGGGAATTTATAGTAATAAATGCATCCATTAAAAAAGAAGAAAATTCTCAAACCAATAATATAAGCTTCTAGACCTAACCAATTTGGCTCAGTGGATAGAGCATCCCCTTCAGACTGAGGAGTCTCAGGTTCGATTTGGTCAATGGCATGTACCTTGGTTGCAGGAAGCAAGCTCAACCCCCAGCTCTCGTCGGGGATTGTGTGGGAGGCAACCAAATGATGTGTCTTTCTCACATCAATGTTTCTATCTCTCCCCCATCCTTCCACTCACTACAAAAATCAATGGAAAAATATCTTTGGGTGAGGATAAACAAAATAGTAATAACAATAATCATCTATAATGGAAGTATAATATGCTAATTAGACCAGATGGCCAAACGACCTTCCAGACGACATTCCAGACAAAGCCAGGGCTGCGAGGGCTGAGGCTCTTGCACGAATTTCCTGCATCAGGCTTCTAGTAGTAATAATAATAATAATAATAATAATAATAATAATAATATAAGCTTCTCCCTCAAGGCTCTAGGAAAAGAAGCTTTTGGAGGCTAGTCATACATACTGTACCTTAACAGAAACAAACTAGTCATATCTGCTGTGCTTAACAGAAACAAATGCAATACTATTCTGGATGGACTATGCCTCAGTCCACACTGTATAATATTTCAGATAAAGCCCCACTGATAATGAAGCCACCGTCCAAAACTACACCAACGATATAATGAATGTCCACTGAGTGGCAGTGTGGTGTGACCAGCATAATGTAGGCTTTTTTATTTTTTGAGCCACTTTTATTTTGTTTTGTTTTTTAATTGAATCTTTATTATTCAGATTATTACATTTGTTTCTCTTTTTTCCCTTCCATAGCTCCCCTCAACCCAGCTCCCACCCGTCCCTTTACCCTTACCTCCCTCCTGTTGACCTCATCTATAAGTGTATGATTGTTGTCCAGTCTCTCTCCCTGTACACCCCTCACCTCTTTCCCCCTGAGAATTATCAGTCCACTCCCTTTCTGTGCTCCTGATTCTATTATATACACCAGTTTATTCTGTTGATCAAATTTTTAATTCACTTAATTTTTAGATTCACTTGTTGATAGATATGTATTTGTTGTTCATAATTTTTTATCTTTTATCTTTTTCTTCTTCCTCTTCTAAGAGAGTACTTTTCAGCATTTCATATAATACTGGCTTGGAGTTGATGAACTCCTTTAGCTTTTTCTTATCTGTGAAGCTCTTTATCTGCCCTTCAATTCTGAATGTTAGCTTTGCTGGATAGATTATTCTTGGTTGTAGGCCCTTGGTATTCATCACATTGAATATTTCTTGCCACTCCCATCTGGCCTGCATCGTTTCTGTTGAGAAATCAGCTGACAGTCGTATGGGTGCTTCCCTTGTAGGTAATAAACTGTTTTTCTCTTTCTGCTTCCAATATTCTCTCTTTCTCTTTTGCTCTTGGCATTTTAATTATGATGCGTCTTGGTGTGGTCCTCTTTGGATTCCTTTTATATGGGGTTCTGTGTGCTTCCTGGACTTGTAAGTCTATTTCTTTTACCAGATGTGGGAAGTTTTCAGTCATTATTTCTTTAAATAGGTTTTCAGTATCTTGCTCTCTGTCTTCTTCTGGCACCCCCACAATTCTGATGTTGGTACGCTTAAAACTGTCCCAGAGTCTCCTTACATTATGTTCACATTTTTGGATTCTTTTCTCTTCTTGCTTTTCCAGTTGAATGTTGTCTGCTTCTTTCAATCTCAAATTTTTTACTTGATTCTTGCCTTCCTCTAGTCTGCTGTTAGGTCTCTGTATAATATTTTTTATTTCAGTCAGTGTATGTTTAATTTCTATTTGGTCCTTTATCATCTTTAGTTGGACCTTTTCCATCTCTAGTTGGTCCTTTTTCATCTCCTCTAGGGTCTCACTAAATTTATCCATCTTTTCTAGCATATTCTTGAAAAACCTTATAAGCGTGGTTTTGAACTCTATATCCAGTCATTTTTTTTCCTCCATTTCTTTTGTTTATGATCCCTTCCCTTGTCTCAGCATTTTCACTATGCCAGGGAAACTTCTGTGTTGAATTCAGCCTTATGATATCAGACGCAAACCCGAAGAAGCCTCTATTGAGCTTGGGAGGGTGGAGTCTCAGGGCTTAAGGGACCGCCTTGCCCTCCAGTCGGCCCCGCCTTCCCTGGCCTCTGAGTCTCATGTGACTGGGTAATGGCTGGAGCGGTCCTTGTTAGCGCACCCGAAGTGCCTCTAACCACTGCCTTTCCGGCTCCCCTGCGCACTAGGACCACACAAGTCTAGGTCCCCAGGGTTTCGCCCGAAACAGGGGCCCAGTGGACTCAGAAGTGGCACAGTTGGGAGGGTCTGTCTCCCGCCCACTCGCGAAAGCCAGCGGCACAATCAGCAATCTGTCCTCCGAGCAGCACCATGCGCGTGCGAGACCAGACCTGATCTGTGACTCCCCTAAATTTCCGTGCACCTCTCCCTTTTCACAGTCCAAACTCCCCCCGTATGAGTTTCGGCTGGATCTGGGGTTTAGGGTCATAAGATAAGCGGTTCAATGCCATTTGGAATCTCCGTTTCCCTCCCGCCAGAGAAAGCCCGCCAGGTACTCCGGCACCCGCTCTCTCAGCGCGCGTGTCTCCGTACCTCAGCTTTTTGCAGCTCCTCTGGGTTTCTGTGAGCCCCTCTCTTTCCTTCTAGCTGTAGAACTTACACTCGGCCAGCTTTCCTGTGGTTCTGGATGATGTCTGTTCTGTCTTTTAGTTGTAGTTTTGAAATTGTTGTGTGAGGCAGCAGTGTAGGTGTTTACCTATGCCGCCATCTTGGATTCTCCTCTCCATTAATTTTTTAGAGAGAGTGGAAGGGAAGAGTACAGACAGAGAGAAACATCACTGTGAGAGAGATACATCGATTGGTTGCTTCCCACAATGAGGATGGGGGAATGAGCCTGCCCTTGACCAGATTCAAACCCAGGACCCCTGAGCTGGAACTGTAGGCTTTTAATACAGAGATATCAGGGTTCAAAACTGGCTGTGTCTAGTCAACGTAACTACTGTAATCATCAGTTTCCTTATCTGTAAGATGAAGATGACACAATATTCATCACGATACTTTCATAAAAGTTAAATGAAAATAAAAACATGCAAAAACTCCTGGTATATAGTACCCAATTTTTAATTTTTTAATTTTAATGAATTTCTCTTGGTATTTAGTTTTAGGAGAAAACAGTTTCTCCTTACTGATTTATGCTTTTTTTAATTATCTAATTAGAGCTATTTAACACAAGGATTTTCCCATTTGCCTTGACCAACAAGAAACTTAAAACTAAATCTTAATGTTTCATCATCCCTCTGCCCCTTAAAAATTTGAAATATATAGATAATGAAGTGCAATATCTCAATCCTGTGTCATTTAAGCAACTTTAAACTCTTTTTTTTTTTTGGAGGAATTACAGTGTAAATAAATAATGGAATGATGCCTGATAGTAATTTTCTCATTGTTTGAGACTTTGTCAAACCTCATTCAACTATCTCATCTTTGTTATTCTTCTATGTTTAAACCAAGCTTGGAAATTTCTATTTGAAAAGTTCAAAAACCAAAATGACTCATTGATTCAATCTGTAACATTATGGTAGCAAAAGAGCTTACACTTTCAAAGTTCATGGATGCTGATGCTAGGTTATGGACCACATGATGAGGAATGTACTAGTGGGGAGTAGAAGTGACAAACTCATCAAAGATATATTTTTATCCCAGAGCAAAATGGAAGCTGCAGAGATAGTTAAGCACTTGATGTTCTTTCTCATTTTATAATGGTTCTTATTTTTTGTGGTTAAATAAAAGTTGAGGATTAGTAAAGGTGAGAATATCTCTTGTCTTGAGTCCCTCACAAGTAGCTATTCTTTACCATAAAGACAGATAATCAGAGAATGTACTTCTTAGAACAGTGTGTATCTGCTTTAAAACTACGTACTGCTGAATTGTCTGATTAATTTGTCCTTAGGGTTAATAATGGGTTAGTTCAGTGGTCAACAAACTCATTAGTCAACAGAGCCAAATATCAACAGTACACTGATTGAAATTTCTTTTGAGAGCCACATTTTTAAACTTAGACTTGTTCTAATGCCACTTCTTCAAAATAGACTTGAAGAAGTATTTCGTGGAAGAGCAACACTCAAGGGGCCAAAGAGCCGCATGTAGCTCTCGAGCTGCAGTTTGCTGACCACGGGGTTACTTGAGCCTTTCTGTAGAAAGCGTTGGGCAAAAAGAGCACCAGACATATTGTGGATACACAATAAAATACTACAGCTGTAAAATTCACAAGAAAGAAAGCCAAGAGATGCATGTTGGCCTGCATTACAACAGGGTATTTCACTTCATTCTGAGATCTCCTGGATCTCAGTAAAACTAGACAGTCTCACTTTGATTCTGAACAAGAAAAAAATTTTTTTCAAACCACGTCCTTCTTCCTAACACTCTTCCTCCATTCCAACTCAGATTTTTTGTTTCTCTCTCTCCCTCTCTAAAGTCTAAACTAACTATGGCAAAGTCTGCAAAGTACTGCACTTGTTTAACTCACTCGTGGCCTAACAATGCCAACTCTCTGGACAAATAAAGATAAGGGTCCACCAGTCCAGATTATTTCTTGGAGATAAATGAGCAAAATACAAATCAAAAGAACATCTGAAAATCCATCCTGTATAATAGAAAGCAAGAGAAGAGATCTATAACTAAAGCAAGTAATTAGTTGGTGGATTCACTATGAACAATTTGGCTACATCTGGTAAAATTAGAGAAAGTATGGTAAGAATTCACATGTATTAGAAATCCCAGCAGATCAAAGACTCTTAGCTTGACCCTAAAAGTAGATCTAAAAACATCTGCCGCTTTCCCCCACCTCAAATGTCTTCCTCTTTAAATACGCATGTTACTTTGAAGGGAGGAATTCCAAGAGCAGAATATAATGATCTAACTTTTTGAGATGAAGGCTTCAGTAAAATTATTTTACTAGATAAATAATGCAGTTATCACATAAAAAAATATTTTGACCAATGGTCAAAAACAAGACAAGGGTTTAAAAAGCATTTAATAAATGTCAAATATTTCCTTTGGTTATTCCTATTCCTAGACAATAATCAGCTTCATTCTTTAAATTTGGGTCAAAAAAGTATGTTTCCACATAGCCAGGACAAATGTCCTTGTTTGTTTGGAAAGGGCTTTCCTAAGATAAACACTGTTATAGGTCCCCACCAACTACACAAGCATTCCTTTTTGAATAAAGTCTTGTTTTCTGGTCTTCTCCTACGGTGTTCCTTCAGAGACACCCAGGGATTAGTGACCTAAATGAAACACACACACACAAACACACACACACACACACACACACACACACACACGCAACCCACAAAAAACTTTATACAGTGGTACCTCGAGATATGAGTTTAATTCGTTGCACAACCTTGCTCGTATATCAAGTTGCTCGTATCTCAAAACAAATTTCCCCATTGAAATCCATTGAAATGCTGTTAATCCGTTCCAGCACCCAAAATGCCACCCCAGTTGTTCTTGTTACGTGCTTTTGAATAAGAAAAATGTATTTATAAATGACAAATATTGTATAAAAACATAATAGAAGAGAATGTAAAGGAATAAACTGGTTTTATAAAGTGTATTTACCTACTCGTTACACTCTTAATGCTACACTTTACCCCTAAACTGAATGTAACTTAACTAATCTTCACTAAACTTAATTGCTAGTGGTCTTTGCATTTTTGGCCGATTTCAACAAAAACGTGTCCAACGAGGTTTGCCTCTTCCTCCCTTTCAGAATGTTTCTGAAATGCGTGAGGCAGGTTTCATTGAACAGCTCTGATGCACTACCAGTAGCAACTTTTTCGGGGTGTTTCTTTTCCAGGAAGTGTGACACCCTCTCCCACATTCCTAAGATCTCCTTTATCTCCCTTGTAGAGATCTCCTCCACCTCTGGCTCCTCCTCGAAACCAATTTCTTGGAGAACCTCCGCATGTTGCTGAGACTGCCACTCTTGTGACTTCTCCGTGGTGACTTCCAGAGAGTGCTCCTCGACGAGCTCATTCACGTCTCTCTCATCCACCTCCAGGCCCATGGATTTTCCCAGAGACACTATCTCCTCCTCCACTGGCACCTCGGGTTCGAATCCTTGGAAGGTCCTTTTGGCTACGGCCTCAGGCCACAGCTTCTTCCATGCAGAGGTCAAAGTCCTCATTGTAACACCCAGCCAGGCCTGATCAATAATTCTGAGGCATATCACGATGTTAAAGTAGTTCTTCCAGAACTCTCGAAGGGTGAGGTTTGTGTTCTCTGTCACCTCAAAGCAGCACCGGAACAGGTGCTTGATGTACAGCTTTTTAAAATTAGAAATCACCTCCTGATCCATGGGCTGCAGGATAGGAGTGGTGTTGGGAGGTAGGAAGACAACCTTTATAAACTTGAACTCTTGGAGTAGTTCATCTTCAAGGTTCGGTGGGTGAGCAGGAGCATTGTCGAGGACGAGGAGGGCTTGCATGGTTAGGTTGTTTTCCTGTAGATATTTCTTAACAGAAGGGCTGAAAACCAGGTTTACCCACTCCACAAAGAACTGCCTGGTGACCCATGCCTTCAGGTTTGCCCTCCACATAACTTGCAGTTTATCTTTTAAAATCGTATGTGACTTAAAGACTCTGGGGTTTTCCGAATGGTATATGAGCAGAGGCTTGATCTTGCAGTTGCCACTCGCATTGGCGCACAGTGCGAGAGTTAGCCTATCCTTCATGGGTTTGTGGCCTGGCATCGCCTTCTCCTCTGCCGTTATATAAGTCCTATTCGGCATCTTCTTCCAGAAAAGCCCTGTCTCGTCACAGTTGAAGACTTGCTGGCGGATATATCCTTTGGCTTCTATCAGTTCGGAAAAAGTTTGGAGGTAATCCTCAGCTGCCTTCACATCTGAAATTGCTGCCTCACCATGCCTGAGGATGGAGTGAATGCCGGACCTTTTCCTGAAGTTATCAAACCAGCCTCTACTGGCTTTAAATGAGTCTTTCGATGCTTCGTCCGTGGAAGTGCTCGGGGTCTGCTCCAGCAAATCACTGTAAATCGCTCTCGCCTTCTCGCATATGATGCCCTGTGTTAATGTATCTCCTTTAAGCTGCTTCTCCGTCACCCACACCATCAGTAGATTCTCCATCTTTTCATGGAGAGAGCTACGGAGCTTAGAAATTATTGTAACACCCTTAGCTGGCGTTATACCCTTTACCGACTCCTTCTGTTTAAGCACAGTGCATATCGTTGAAGTACTACGCCCATACTGCCTCGCCAAGTCAGCCACTCGCACACCTTGCTCATATTTTTCTATGATTTCACGCTTTAATTCAATAGACATCATCCTCTTCTGAGCACTGACCTTTCCACTCGCTTTCTTTGGACCCATGGTTATAAAAAGAAATGTGATAAAGTATGTAAATGCACAAAAGATGCTTCGACAACGAGGTAAACAAGCACCCTGACTGAGGCGTGGGAAACTATGAGACGCTCGAGTCGCGGTAAACTGGTGGGTCGTGTGCAGCTGGCCGATCCGCGTGATTACTTGTATCTCAAATGTTGCTCGTATTTCAAAGCAAAAAAATCGCTCCCTTGATGGCTCGTATCTTAAAAATCTCATATGTTAGGGCACTCATATCTCGAGGTACCACTGTATAGGAAAATATTTGTATATCAAGATTGGAAAGAATTTCCTTTCTATATATTTTCTGCTTTTTATTATAGGAAAATCCTAACATATACAGAATTAGATAGAATAGTATAATGAACCCTCGTGTACCTATTGCTCAGCTTTGACAATTGCCAACTCATGGCCAATCTTGTACCAGCAACTCCCGCCTCATCTCATTTTGAGGAAAATTCCACTCATTAGACTATTTCATCTTTAAATATTTCAAACTGTATCTCTAAAAGAAACGGGATTCTACACAAAAAAAATATCATTTTTAGTGTAATATCATTATTACACTAAAAAAAACTTATACAGTGGTACCTGGAGATACAAGTGCCTTAAAATACGAGATTTTTGAGGTACGAGCCGTCGAGCGAGCGATTTTTGCTTTGAAATATGAGCAACAGTTGAGATACAATTAATCCCTCGGATCGGCCGGCTGCACAGGACCCATCAGTTTACTGCGACTCGAGCATCTCATAGTTTCCCAGGCCTCAAGGTTACGGAACGAATTAAACTCGTATCTCGAGGTACCACTGTACTAATTCCTTGAGCTGGTCAAATAGCTGGTCAGGAAGAATTTCTTGAAAGAAAGGAAGCAGGGTCCTGGAAAAGGAGGGAGACGAAGCCGAGGAGAAGGAAAGGAAGAAACAGAGGGAGGGAGGGAGTAAATAAGACAAACAATAAATATAAAGCAAAAGGCATGCTCTAAAGGAATAACTTGATCCACTCTATCATATAATTTTTAACTTGTTTATTTGAAATACCATAAACAAGATTAACAAATAGTACAGAGAATGGAAGAAGATATTTGCAATGCATATAGCAGACAAATAGTTGTTATACTGAATATATAAAGAACTACACAACCCTAGCTGGTTTGGCTCAGTAGATAGAGTGTTGGCCTATGGACTGAGGAGTCCTGAGTTCAATTCCAGCCAAGGGCACATGCCTGGGTTGCAGGCTCAATCCCCAGTGGAGGACATGCTGGAGGCAGCTGATCAATAATTCTCTCTCATCTTTGATGTTTCTCCTCTCTCTCCCTCTCCTTTCCTCTCTGAAATCAACAAAGAAACATATATAAACATATATAAACATACACACACACACACACACACACACACACTAGAGGCCTGTTGCACAAAGAGATTCGTGCAATAGGCCTTCCTTCCCTTGGCTTCCAACAGCAGTTTTCCTTCAGCACCTGGACCCAGGTCTTCTCTCCGGCCAGAATCTGCCTTCTTCATCTTTGCTGCAAACTCTGGCTGGTTCATCTTCGCTGCTTCGCTGCAGACTCCAGCCGGAATCTGCCATCTTCACTGCAGACTGCTGTCCTCATCTTTGCTGCAGACTCCAGCCAAAGTCTGCCATCTTCCTCTTCACTGCAGACTCTTGTCTTCACTGCGGCCAGAGTGCCGCTCCTGTAGATCCCTTTGCCCACCCCCCACTACCTCTCATAGCAGGTTCCTGCCCCACCTGGCCACTCCAGCCTGGAGTATCTGTGAGGCCACCATCTTTGGCCTTCTAATTTGCATGCATACTCTGATTGGCTGTGGGTGTAGTGGAGGTTTGGTCAATTTACATGTCTGTCTATTATTAGGTAAGATATACATATATATGTGTGTGTATATATATATGTATATATGTATATATGTGTATATATATGTATATATGTATATATACAACAATATATATATTTATATATACATAAATATATATATACAACAAAGAAATATATATATATTTCTTTCTGTTCCTTATTTGTGTGATATACACACACACAAGTAAGGAACAGAAAACTAATCCTAAGAAAATTTCATGAAGTACATGAACTAGCATAGTTAGGATGGTCAATAGCACCAGTAATCAGGGAAGTACAAATTATAATCATAGTAAAATACCAATTCACTCAGTAAACCTGGCAAAAATTAGAGTCAGACATATATTAGTATTGGCAAAGACATGATCAATGGGGGCACATCCACCACTAGTATGAGAATAATTCCCCTAATCTATATCAGGGGCCCGTTATTTTCTCACTAGACTACCAGCACCATAAAGCCAGGGACCATAAGCTTGAAAACTCTGGATTTGACAGAAACAAGAGAAAAGAAAATTGATAATGGTAGATGCCATTATCAAAATTTTTTGAAAATGTACAGAAAAGGGAATCACAGAGTGAAGAGTTTGTCAGTGCTGTGGATTAACAATGTCACCCAGAAGAACATCCAACCCCCAAAGCAGCAGCCAATGATATATATCTGTGGAGAATATCATGTAGGAAATGAAATTAAATCCAGGGCTATAATCAGATATAGAGAGTGTCGATACAGAATAATGTACAAGAAAAGGACTAAAAAAATTGGTGGTTTTTGATGCTCACTGAAATATGGAATTCAAAAGAATATCCTTGTTCTCATTTGGATTTGCTGTTAATGTTGTATAACTTTTGATTAGTGCACTTATCTTTATTAACACAACTATATACACATGATTTTATTTTTAAAACAATATTGTATTTAGGTATCTATTAATAGTTTATAGCCCGGCTGGCATGGCTCCGCAGTTGAGCATGGACCTATGAACCAGGAGATCATGGTTTGATTTTCAGTCAGGGCACAGGGCCACGTTGCAGGTTCAACCCCAGTAGGCAGGATGCAGGAGGCAGCTGATAAGTGATTCTCTCTCATCATTGATGTTTCTATCTCTCTCCCTCTCTCTTCCTCTCTGAAATCAATAAAAAATATTTTCTAAAAAATAGGTTACATAAATCATTTTTGTTCAATTATGTGATATGTAATTTAATGTTATTGTATAGGTCATGTCACGATGAAGGCTAAAAGTGTTTCCCCAAACCACACTTTTAATCAAAATCTAAAACCACTGGGACCCTTGTTAAAAAAAATTTTCACCCTGGCTGGTTTTTCTCAGTGTTCAAATGTACCTCTGTAGCAGGCTCAAGCCTCGGGGCACATGCAGGGGACAACCAATTGATGCTCTCTCACATCTATGTTTCTCTCTTTCTCTGTCTCCCCCCCCCTCCCTTCTACTCTCTCTAAAAAGGAAAAATCAGCCGAGACCGGTTTGGCTCAGTGGATAGAGCGTCGGCTTGCGGACTGAAAGGTCCCAGGTTCGATTCCGGTTGGGGCCATGTACCTTGCTTGCGGGCACATCTCCACAGTGGGGCGTGCAGGAGGCGGCTGATTGATGTCTCTCTCTCATCGATGTTTCTGACTTTCTATTTCTCTCCCTTCCTTTCTGTAAAAAATCAATAAAATATGTTTTTAAAATAAAAAATAATAATAAAAAGGAAAAATCAATGGGAAAAACTATCCTCAGGTGAGGATTAACAAAACAAAAAAATAAAAAATAACTAATAGTTATCTAGGCTGGCCAGTGTGGCTCAGTGGTTCAATGGTGGCCCACGATCCAGGAGGTCATGCTTTGATTCCTCATCAGTGCACATACCTGGGTTTCGGGCTTGGTCCCCAGTAGGAAGTGTGCAAGAGGTGGCTAATCAATGTTTCTCTCTCATCAATGTTTCTAGTTATGCCTCTCCCTTCCTCTCTCCAAAAAATCACTAAAATATATTTTTTAAAAATGAAATAAAATAAAGTGTTCTAGGACTCTATTTTAAAAAGGCACAGAAAAAAAAATTTAATATACAATTGTTTTTAAATTATGTACAGAAAACTAATTCAAAATCAAATCTTTGGCCCTAGCTGGTTTGGCTCAGTGGATAGAGCACTGGCCTGTGGACTAAAGGGTCCCAGGTTCGAATCTGGTCAAACTCACATGTTCGGGTTGCTGGCTCATTCCCCAGGAGGGGGTGTGCAGGAGGCAGCCAATCAATGATTCTCTCTCATCATTGATGTTACTATCTTTCTCTCCCTTCTCCTTTCTTCTCTGAAATCAATAAAAATAAATATTTTTTAAAAATCAAATCTTTGTTGTAATATTCACAAGGTAAAAAATGCATACTACTGCTGAAACTGGTTTGGTTAAGTGGATAGAGTGTCAGCCTGCGGACTGAAAGGTCCCAGGTTCGATTCTGGTCAAGGACATGTACCTTGGTTGTGGGCACATCTCTAGTAGGGGGCGTGCAGGAGGCAACTGATGGATGTCTCTCTCTCATCAATGTTTCTAATTCTCTATCCCTCTTCCTTCTTCTCTGTAAAAAAATCAATAAATTTAATTGACATTTATAGAACATTTTACCCCAAAGCTGCAGAATATACATTATTTCAAGTGCAAATGAATCATTCACAAAAACCATATGTTAGAACACAAAACAAATCTCTACAAGTTCAAGAAGATAGAAATCAAGCATCTTCTCATCACAATAGAATGAAATTATAAATCAACTACAGTAAAAAAACACCCCAAAACATTCAAACACATGGAGGCTAAATACCATATTATTAAAGAATGAATGATACTAAGTTGGTTACAAATGAGATGAAGAAAGAAATTTTAAAAAGAAAAAGAAAATGGAAGGAATTATCTAACAGTAATGTACAGGAAAAAATGTTTGAGAAATTGAGTCATGCTAATGGAATTTCTTATATAAATACTTTCGTGAGGAAAATTCATTTTAGCCCTGGCTAGTTTGGCTCAGTGGCTGGAGTGTTGTTGGCCCGTGGACTGAAGGGTTGTTAGTTCAATTCCTCTCAAGGGCAGGTACCTCAGTTGCAGGCTCAATCCCCAACCACAGTCTGGGCACGTGCAGGATGCAACCAATGTGTCTGTGTGTTTCTTCCCATCCCTTCCA
>JAAGEH010000032.1:126513-154330 GCA_011751065.1 Lasiurus cinereus | reverse complement strand
CACACAGACACACACACACACACACACACACACACACACATACACACTTAGGTGAGGGTTAACAATTTTTTTTTGTCTAGTACACTTCCTGGCACATAGTAGGAACTCAATACTAAATGAATGCATAAATAAGCTCCTATTGATATGTATACTAAGAAATTAATTTCCAGACGCGTAAGTATTCCAGCTGTGAAATACAAGAAAAAAAAATCCTTTCTCGTTATCAGTTTAATTCATAATTTTAGAGTGTGGTTGCTGGCATACCTATAATGGCATTTAAAAACAAATCTGAGGGGCGGGGCGGGGCGTCTGTGCGCGCCCATCCGGCTCCAGGCAGAGCTCCCGCGCCCCTCGCAGCCGCCCCGGGCGCCGTGCTTGGAGACGCCGCCCGCTGCTCGCCGCTGAGCCGCCGTCCAGCCCGGGACCCGCGGGGTTTGGGGTGGCCTCGGGCTCCCGCCGCCCCCGCCGCCCGAGGACTGCGCGTGGCCCGCGGGTCTTGTCGCCGTGAATGGCCGCGGCCCAGCCGTCCCGTCCGGATGGCCGGGGCTCACTCCCCGGTGCATCGGGCCTGCCTGGCATGCAGAACCTAAAAGCAGACCCAGAAGAGCTTTTTACAAAGCTAGAGCAAATTGGAAAGGGCTCTTTTGGTGAGGTGGTCAAAGGCATTGACAATCGGACTCAGAAAATGGTTGCCGTAAAAATCATTGATCTGGAAGAGGCTGAAGATGAGATGGAGGACCTTCAACAGGAAATCACAGTGCTGAGTCCGCGTGATAGTCCATACGTAACCAAATATTTTGGATCCTCTGAAGGATACCAAGTTGTGGATAATAATAAAATATCTTGGTGGAGGCTCTGCACTACATCTATTAGAACAGTGGTTCTCAACCTGTGGGTCGCGACCCCTTTGGGGTGGAACGACCCTTTCACAGGGGTCGCCTAAGCCCATCGGAAAATGCAGCTATTGACATCACGATGCATAACAGTAGCAAAATTTCATGGTTGGGGGTCACCACCACAAGAGGAACTGTATGCAAGGGTCGCGGCCTTAGGAAGGTTGAGAACCATTGGATTAGAACCTGGGCCTTTAGATGAAACTCAAGATTGCTACTCTATTAAGAGAAATACTGAAAGGACTTGATTATTTGCATGCGGAGAAGAAAATTCATAGAGACATTAAAGCAGCCCATGTTCTGCTCTCTGAACATGGAGAGGGGAAGCTGGCCGATTTTGGAGTGGCAGGCCAGCTGACGGATACCCAGATAAAAAGAAATACTTTCGTGGGCACCCCTTTCTGGATGGCCCCTGAAGTCATCAGTCAGCCTACGACTCAAAGGCAGATATCTGGTCCCTGGGCATAACAGCTATAGAGCTTGCAAAAGGGGAACCACCTCATTCGGAGCCGCGCCCCATGAAGGTTTTATCCCTCCGACGCTGGAAGGAAAGGACAGCAAGCCCCTCCAGGAGTTTGTGGAGGCCTGATTGAACAAGGAGCCGAGCTTCAGACCCACTGCAAAGGAGTTACTGAAACACACGTTTCTAATACGCCAGGCAAAGAAAAGGTCCTACTTGACGGAGCCAATCGACAGGTACAAGCGGTGGAAGGCCGAGCAGAGCCGTGAAGACTCCACTCGGAAGACTCTGACACGGAACAGACTCGGATGGTCAAGCATCTGGAGGCAGTGCCTCTGGCGACTGGCTCTTCACGATCCGAGAGAAAGATGCAACGAGTCTTGAAATGGAAATCTTCAGCCGTCGGATTTAGACAGAAATTAGATGAAAGCCTTTCTCTCAGCGTTCATCTACACTTATTTCTCCTCTGTTCACAGAGTTGAAGGAGAAGAGCCAGGCGTGTGGTGGTAACACGGGGTCCATAGGAGGACTGCGAGGGGCCGGGATCTCGGACACCACGGGAGCCCCCGCTCCTGCAGCGGCTCCAGAGATACCCGCTAAGTGGCGGAGGAACTTCGTCCCACTGAACTTCCTTTGGCGTTTGGGGTTTTGTTTTTTCTTTCTTCTTCATCCTGCTCCTTTGAAACAGTCAATGAGAGCCTTTGCTGACTCCGCTGAAGAGCTGCACCGAGGGCTGGCCCAGCCGAGGCTGCCCAAACAGGCCTCAGCGTCCTTCCTCGCTGGCCTCGGCCGGATAAGTCTAGATGGGTGGGGAGGGCCAGCTCCTTCCAGTGACCATTTTATTTTATTATTTTGTTTTTTTAATTTTAACCATAGTGCACATATCAAGGAAAGTGTCTTTAAAAACAAATACAAACCCTGAAATGTATATTTGGGATTATGATAAGGCAACTGAAGAAACGAGACCTCAGGTATCCTGCTTTAAGTTGTGCTCCCCTCCCTGGGAGACAGAATCGCTCTGGTGGCTCAGGGTACAGATTTGCATATAGTGTCATTTTTACGGAAACCCTTTTGGCGTGCATAAGGAATCACTGTGTACACATTGGCCAAGTGCTTCTGTGGATAATGTCAGTGGAGTAAATATTTGACAGGCCATAACTTGAGTCTATTGCCTTGCCTTTATTACTTGTAAATTTTGAATTATGTGACCAGTGATTTGGGTTTTATTTTGTATTTGCAGGGTTTGCCATTAATAATAATTAATGCCCCTCTTAAGGAATACTCCTATTTGTACCTCAACAAATGTAAATTTCCCTCGTTTGCCCTACAACCCTTTTAGTACACTTAGAAGTTGTTTTCCTTTTTCATTGATGGTACTATTTCTTAGTGTTTTATTTATTTATTTATTTATTTTAATATATTTTATTGATTTTTTACAGAGAGGAAGGGAGAGGGATAGAGTTAGGAACATTCATGAGAGAGAAACATCCATCAGCTGCCTCCTGCACACCCCCCACTGGGGGATGTGCCTGCAACCAAGGTACATGCCCTTGACCGGAATCGAACCTGGGACCCTTCAGTCGGCAGGCTGACGCTCTATCCACTGAGCCAAACCAGTGTTGGCTATTTCTTAGTGTTTTAAATTGGAACATATCTTGAGTTATGAAGCTTTAAATTATTATTGGGGGTGATAAAATATTCTAAAATTAGTGGTAATGGTTGCATAATTATGGACATCCTAAAAATATTGAATGGTACACTTTAAGGAGTGATTTTTATGGTATGTGAATAATATTTCAATATAGCTGTTATTAAAAATAACAATTGAAAAATCTTGACTGGCCTTTTGTTGTTCATGTCTGTTGACATAATTTTCACGTTACATTTTCCATGCCTGTATAATTTCTATCTATGATTTAAAACCCTACATCTTTTGTAATGAAGCAAACTAAACAAAGGATTTCCACCTTAAATAAATTACTAGGAAGTTGCTTTTCTCAGATGCTGTTTTTGTATATGGTTTGTATAATTTAGGTAACCAGTTGCTTCTTATTATCATGATTGAATTAATATCACAAGTAACTGATAGTGGAACTGATAAATGTGTCTGTGAACTAACAAACTAAAACAGGCATTTATAAATATAGAATTTGAAACTGTTTAAACTACATTTCACTATTTACTACATGTCACTGCTGCTATCCTCTAGCTCATTACCTCTTCACATGACATAGACTGCTAAAGTCCTTCATTGTGAGGTCATATTCCTAAATTAAAAAGAATTAGAGATGAGACATGTAAAACCCAAAATGAGTTTTGTGGCTCAGAGAGTGAGTAACAGAATTCAACACATATCCCATTGCATTTCTTTTCATTAGAAAGGTCTTTTATTATTATTACTAGAGGCCCAGTGCACAAAATTTGTGCGGGGGGTTGGGGGGGGAAGAGGCAGGGGGATCCTCAGCCCAGCCTGCACCCTCTCCAATCTAGGACATCCCTGTCACAATACAGGACTGCTGGCTTCCAACTGCTCGCCTGCCTGCCTACCTGATTGCCCAACCATTTCTGCCTGCCAGCCTGATCACTCCCTAACCACTCCCTAATTAGAACTTAGATGTGTGTTCTAGTACTGGATTGTTCAGGATCATACCTGTTGTTAGTTTGGGCTTAAAATTGCTAAAGAGAACATACGTGGTGTGGTAGGAAAAATAATGGCCTCACCTAACTGCTCCTCTGTCGGCCTGACTGCCCCCAACTGCCCTCCCCTGCTGGCCTGGTCACCTCTAACTTCCTTTCCTTGCCAGCCCAGTTGCCCCTAACTATCCTCCCTTGCTGGCCTGGTTGCCCCTACTGTCCTTCCCTGCAAACCTAGTCACTCCTAACTGCCCTCCCCTGCTGGCCTAGTCATCCCTAATTGCCGTCCCTTACAGGCCTGGTCCCCCCACAACTGCCCTCCCCTGCTGGCCATCTTGTGGTGGCCATCTTGTGTCCACATGGGGGCGGCCTTCTTGTGTATTGGAGTGATGGCCAATTTGTATATTACCTCTTTATTATGTAGGATTATCCTAGAGAGAGAGAGAAGAATGGAGAGTGAAATGTTAACTTGTTGCATCCATTTATGCATTCATTGGTTGTTTCTCGTACATGCCCTGACTAGGATCTTACCTGAAATTGTGGTACACGGGACAGTCTAACCAACGGAGCTACCCAGCCAGGGCCCATTGCATTTATTTCCTAGTTATAAGCTCAAACTTGAATTTAGAAAAGTACATGACGTGACTCCTTACCAGTCTTTTAGCTCGAGTGTGGGGTAGGAGGGATGTGTCAGAATAAAGGAGGCACGTGGGTAGAAAGGTACATTTTGAAGTTGTGAGTGTCTTCATGCTTACATATGTCTTTGTCAGGAAGTGGCTGTGGGAGCTGAGAGTGATGGGTCTTGACAAGGAGTGGGGCTCAAACAGAATTTTTCTGCATAACCTTCCAAATGTATTGTTTTAGATAATACTTGGAAAATGATTTTAAACATTTACATGCCACAGAACTCCATCAAGATTGTTTCTCGGAAGAATATGTATTAGGAGGTATTCACTTTTGCAATTTTCTAAGGACTCTTGAATAAATTAACTTTAGCTGAATCTTACAAATCAAGACAATGAGGCTTGGGATGCTACATGACTGTTGTCTGTAAGAGTAAAATCATGCTCTCACCTTCATTCACTCTGCGCTGGTAGTAACAACAGCCCTTGGGTTCCTATTCCTGTGCTTTACATACACTATCTCACTTGATCCTCACCATGATCCCAAGAGGAAAGAGGTAACATAATCCATTTTATACATTAGGTAAAACCCTCAGAGCAGTTAAGTAAATGACACTACTGTGTCAGAATTGAGATTCCATTCAGATCCAGCCTTTTTTTTTTTTAATTGATTTCAGAAAGGAAAGGAGAGGGAGAGAGAGAGATAGAAACATCAGTGATGAGAATCATTGATCAGTTGCCTCCTGCATACCCCCACTGAACAGCAACCCAGGCATGTGCTCTGACCCCTACCCGGGAATCGAACTGTGACTTCCTGGTTCATAGGTCCATGCTCAACCACTGAGCCATGGCAGCCAGACTGGATCCATCCTCTTTGAGGTTACTCTCATTTGGTTCCTAATGGTTGTTTCTTACTTCCATCCCTGTGTCCAGCAAAGGAAAAATTAGAGCTTAGATATATGTTCTAGTACTGGATTGTTCAGGATCATACATGTTAATTGTTAGTTTAGGCTTGAAACTGCTAAAGAGAACATATGTGGTGTAGTAGGAAAAATAATGGCCTTCAAAAGATGTCCCTATCCTAAACCCCAGAACCCAGAACATAGTGACTAATATAATGATTTTGAGATGAGAAACTTAGAATTACCCAGGGGTCCCAACTAATCACAGTAATCCTGAGAAGTGGAGGAGGGAGGTATGAGAGTCAGAGACATGATGACAAAAGCAGATGTGAGAGTGGTGCAATTGCTGTCTGGAAGCCACAAACCAAGGTACATGGCAGCCTTCCAGCTGGAAAAGACAAGAAAACATATTCTCCTCTACAGTCTCCAAAAACAATGAAGTGCTGCCGATAGCCTTGATTTTAGCCCCATAAGAATCATTTCTGGTCTCTAAAATTGTAAGACAATAAGTTTGTATTGTTTTTAAGCCACTAAATTTGTGCTGATTTGTTACAGCAGCCACAGGAAACAAAAATAGATATTTAACATCTAGATCCTTCCACATCACAGGGGCCAAAATTCATGCAGCAATGCCTGATAATGCTGTCCCTTTTTACCACGTAAGCGGTGGTAGGTGTTATAAATAACAGGTATGAAGAGAAGGAGTTGCTACTGACACCAAGGTTCTAAGGGCCAGCTTCACAAGGACATGTAGAAAGGCCTCACAATCCTCAGGAGCTTCCTTTTTGTTCTCTTAATAGCACTGAAACATCTTAAGTTCATTACTACATTATCTATTCAGCACCTACTATGTTCCAGGTTCCAGAAATTCAAAGATAAGTAGGACTCAGATTCATAAGGACTTACAGTCTAGAAGGGCGGCAGAACACATAAACAAGTTCTATCAAGGCAACAAGGTATCTGCAAAGACAAAAATATCTTCAAGAAAAGAATCCTAGATGGGAGATGAACTCTGCTTAGGGAAGGTAAAAGGAGCAGGGAGGTTTGGAGAGGAGTTGATGTCACAACTGGGCGTGTCTAACATCTTTGGAATCCCCAGCTTTGGTGGGAGAGGTTCTGACACCTAATCTAGGTGACCCTAGATCTAGTTTCTGTGAGGACTGTGGCCTCTGTGGAATCTCTTTGCTGCATATTTAAAGACTGAGAAGAGAAGGGACCCCTGAGAGGAAGAGTACAGGAAGGAGAGGAATTGCTGAAACCCACACATAGCAGATGTTTGGAGCCCTGGAGAACCATTCTCCATGACTTCAATGGAATTTCAAAGGGAGAAAGAGGCCTGCCAGTATGGCTCAGTGGTTGAGCACTGACATAACAATCAGGAGGTGGGGTTTGATACCAAGGAGCCAGGAGGTTGGGGTTCAATTCCCAGACAAGGCACATGCCCAGTTTATGGGCTCGATCCCCAGTGAGGGGTGGAGGAGGTGGGGGTGTGTGCAGGAGGCAGTTGATCAATAGTTCTCTCATCATTGATGTTTCTATCTCTGCCTCTCCTTTCCTCTCTGAAATCAATAAAAGTATGTATTTTTAAAAGAGAAATAAAGAAAGTGAAAGGTGCCCTCAGTTTGGCTCTGTGGATAGAGTGTTGGCCTATGGACTGAAGGATCCCAGGTTCAATTCCACTCAAGGGCACATGCCCAAGTTGCCAGCTCAATCCCCAGTATGGGGCATTCGGTGGGGAGCCGATAGATGATTCTCTCTCATCATTGATGTTTCTATCCATATCTTCTTCCTTCCTCTAAAATCAATAAAAATATTTCTTAAAAAGAAAATACATTCAACTTAACACCCTATTTTAAAAAAAAGTGAAAGGTTTCATAAACTATAATATACCAGCTATATGTTAAGAGTATTATTATCTACTTGCTTGGAATTCATGCTTAGATACTGGAAAATTTCTTCTCAATTTTCTGTCTCTAAACTAAGTCATTCTTCCCATTAAGAAAATAAACACAACAATGGACATAAAAACTAGATCTAGGTTTGCTGGGCAACCTTCATTTAAAATATAATTTTTGATAGAAGAATTTATCATTTTGTACAGACCAGGACATAACCTCTTCTCATTATGATTTTCCATTCCTAAACTTACTCAGTCCTGAGGAGGTATACCCACTCTTTCCTGAGAAACACTGATATAACAGGAAACTGAACTTTAAAGCTGGAAAGTACTTTAACGATCATTTCATCAGAACTTGTTTTACACATAAAGCACCTAAAGTCTGCAGGGATGGAAAGCCATGGAGGTTACAGAGATGGGGCAATGCCGACATCAATACGCAAATTTCTCCAACTCCCAGCCCCAAGTACACTGCACTTCTGGCGAGTTTCCTTCAAGGTTTATCTGAACTTACTATTTGGTTCCCAACATTTTTAGGAAATAAAAATTCTACCTTTTCAGTGCAAGTCTTTTTTCACAACGTTAAGTTTCACTACTGATCAGAGCTTTAAATTCGTTTTACCGATTTTACCGTGAAGTAAGTAAAGTAGAAATTGTGTTAAGGAGAAAGGTAGCATAAATCAGCCCAAAGTAATTAAATACTTAATTAAAGTGTTTCATTTTTAACATTTTCATTATAAACTCATGAGTTCATTTAAATACTTATGAACGTTTTCCTCAAAGTATAAAGTGGCTTTCTTTTTTTTTTCCTATGGCAAACGGCATCCTTGTTGAACAGTAAGAAGGGTAGCTGGAGAAGCGCCTTGGCTCAGTTTTACCGCTGGAAGAGGTGACCGCCCGGAGGGGGGAATCTCTGCTCTTGGGTCCACTGCGCGATGGGCGGTCAGGGCTGGGCCGGCGGGAAAGGCTCCGCGCACAGAGCCCACCCCACTCCCAGGAGGTCCAGCACATGAAAGGCTGTCACCAAGGGATGCTACTACCAATGTCCCGCCTATTGTTTCAACCACAGGCTTTGGACGGTGATTTTCCACCTGCTTGTCATCTTGTTTTTCCCGGAGTAATTCAATCACTGGGTAACCCCTAGAGGGTTTCCCTCATCTAATTGGAGGAAAGAGACCTGACAATTCGCCCCACCTCGCCTGGAGGTTACAGCCCCACCTCGCAGTGGGGGGGAGTGGGGGGCTTTCCAAAATGACTCAAAAGCTTGGAGCCCGGCCCCTTACCCAGGGAAACCACCGGGGGCGAGAGGACAGGCACCTTGGTGCGGCAGCCGCCTCACACGCCCCGGACCCGGGCGCAGCGCCCCGCGGAGGCCGCGCGGAGACGCCCCCGGGGAGCCGCGCTCCGCCGGGGCCGCCGGACGGACGGGCGGTGCCGGGGGAAGGAGGCGGCTCCGCGCAGCAGGCCCGCCGGCGCGCGCCGGGGTCAGGTCGAGGACGCGGGCGGGGCGGAGGCGGAAGGGCCGGCCGGGGCGTGCCCACGTGACCGCCCGCCCGCGCCCGCAGCCCCCCAGCCGCTGCCGCCGCCGCCGCCTCTAGGGCTGCAGCTCCCGGCGTGCCCCGCACTCGCCGCTCCCGCCCCTCCTCCTCCTCCTCCTCCCTGTGCCGCCGAGCCCGAGCCCAGCCGCGCAGCCACAGCCGCGGGCACTATGGTAAGGCGGGCGCCCGGGGGCCGGGGCCGGGGCCGGGGCCGGGGCCGTGCGCGGCGAGCCTGCGAGCCTGGGAGGGACACCGCCATTTTAACCTGATTCGGGCCTCACGGGTGGGCGCTCCTGCCCTCCGCCCGGCTGCTGGGTCTCCGCCGGCCTGCCTTCCCGCCGCCAGGCTGGGCCCTGCCGCTCCTCGGATTCCCGGGGGCGGAAGGGCCGGGGCGCGGACGCGGCTGGGTCGGGGGCGGCGGCGGGGGCGGCGGCGGCCCGGGGAGCGGCGACCGGCGCGGGCCCGGCTGCGGAGCTGCCCCGCACGCGCCGCGTTTGCCCTTCGCTGCCTCGTTCCCCTTACTGCGCGCGATCTAAAGCTGGTGCGTGCTCTGCAGCCCTGGCCCAAGGCTTTTGGTGGGCGTCTGGGGGCCTGTAATAAAAAGCCCTCGCGGGGCGGCCGGGGAGGTGGGGAGGGGCGTCCTAAAATGCGCTCCCGGGTGAAGAGCCTTTGCACCAGACCCGTTAGTTTGGTGTCTGCACTCGCGCCGCGAGGCGGTTATGTTGAAGCTGTGGGCGGCTTGGAGCTCACACTTGATTCTCTTTCCTTATGAGGAAACGGCTCTGGCTAGATGACTTTAAAGAAAAAAAAAATAGTAGAAGCATTAACTGAAATCCCAGTGTTTTTTTTTTTTAAGGCCGGGAGAGTTGACACAATACAGAAGGTATTTTTGCTGCTGCTCCCGAAGCTCTGACATCACCCAGTGAAAGAGGAAACATTTCAGGGATGGGACAGCTTGTATCTGTCCCTTTCCATCGACCTCCCACTTACTTCAACCAGCAAACCACTTTCCAAAAGGATGGGTGGGGCAGGATGGGGCAGAGTCCTTAGATGCATAATAAACTGGCGCTTAAAATGAGGCAAATCTGGTTGGGCTGCCTGCACGGGAAGGTGCAAGTTTTGATGTCCAGACTAAAGTGGGTCCTCTCCAGGCAGATAGTAACTTTGCTTAAACCAAAATACTTATTCTGATTTACTGTTCTTTTTTTTTATTTTTAGGCTTCTGGAGTTACAGTGAATGATGAAGTCATCAAAGTTTTTAATGATATGAAAGTAAGGAAATCTTCTACACAAGAAGAGATCAAAAAAAGAAAGAAAGCAGTTCTCTTCTGTTTAAGTGATGACAAGAGACAAATAATTGTAGAGGAAGCAAAGCAGATCTTGGTGGGTGACATTGGTGATACTGTAGAGGACCCCTACACATCTTTTGTGAAGTTGCTACCTCTGAATGATTGCCGATATGCTTTGTACGATGCCACATACGAAACAAAAGAGTCTAAGAAAGAAGACCTAGTATTTATATTCTGGTGTGTAAAAACAAAAGAAAAAAGTACTTTTAAAATGCAAGGATTGTTATTAACATAGTCAGTTTTGCCTTTGTTTTTCTTTTAAGTGGTGTTCAACATTTTTTTTTTTCCTTCTGTAGGGCTCCTGAAAGTGCACCTTTAAAAAGCAAGATGATTTATGCTAGCTCTAAAGATGCCATTAAGAAGAAATTTACAGGTACAGACATGGAATATTTTGTGCAGAGAAATTACTCTTTCTTAATTATAATAAGATAATGGGGTCATTTTTTCTTTTTTCTTTTTTTTTAGGTATTAAACATGAGTGGCAAGTAAATGGCTTGGATGACATAAAGGACCGTTCAACACTTGGAGAGAAACTGGGAGGCAACGTAGTAGTTTCACTTGAAGGAAAACCCTTATAAAATGACAGTCAAGTGCCATGTGGATCTTAAGGAGCTTCCATTTCTCCAGCTCAGTCAATTGGAATAGTGTTAGGTTTTTGTTTTTGTTTTTCCTCTTCCCACTGGGTCCTTCCAACACAATGGATGAAGGAAATATCATTCATGTAAGCAGCCTATCAGTGATTGCCATTAGACTGTTTAATACTGTTACTTTGATGTAGAACCCAAGGAATGCCTTCCCATGAAATTATAGCCAAAACAACTGGTTACATGCCTCCCTTGCAGCAAGCACTACACTGAATGTGATTGTCAATGTGAATAGCTTAGAGTACTGCAAAGGGTAAGCCAATTGAATGCCTTGAAAGTATTATCCACTGGTCAGATGGTAAACTTTATTCAGTATTATTTATAGTTGCATTTGATTGCAGTTCAGTGAGGCTCCAGCATTCATACACCTCACCTGCCTTGGCAAGCCTGTTTTTGTGACATGGCAGCACGGATATAACACTATGCATTGAAAGCACTTTTTTTTGTATTGAGTTTAACTTCCCACCTTCAAAAGGAATGCCAATTAAGTTGTGTTAACTGTGTCATCAACTTATCCTAGTAAGTCAATGTTCATTCCTGTTACCTGCATATCTTCTGAAAAGAAGTAGTTGTTATTAATGCCTTTTGTTTTCCATTGAGTGTACACTACTGAATAAGTGTAGGTAGGAGTTTTATGTTTACCATGTAAGTCTTGCAACACTAAAGATACTTTATCAGTCATGATGGCAATTTCTGTATAAAAGAGCCTTAAATGGAACGTTGTTTTTGAGATCAAACTCCCCACCCTCACAAAAATGGCCACTTTGCAATAAAAATTGTGGCATGTTACGGAACGTTGCCTTGTTTTCCTTGGACATTTTGCAAATGTTATGTGAAGCAAACAGCTATTATTAATCTCGGCATTGGTCATTTAAGAATTTTTTCGTACGACATTCATGCATGGTATTTTCCAGTTCTGTTGGGTTTACTTGGTTTAAAAAGATATACTATCCTAAAGCCAACTAATATAAAATATAGAGGGATACTTTTATAAGCAGTAGTTTATTTCTTTATATATTAATATGGAAATCAGAATTTTTTTTTTTTTGCACTTTGACATAAATACTGTCTAATACCTGATTTGTTCTTTGGATAAATTAGGGTAGTTATTTTTTAATTCACGTTTACATTTTTAAGTAGTAAAGTAGTAGAGGCAGGAAGCTCTTGTGTATTTGATTATAATAAAAATAATTTGTAAAATGTCCACAAGTTTAATAATACTTCTCATATTTAGGGACTTTTATTTTAGCTACTATTTCTTAATATATTTTACAAATTGGAAAAAGAAATAATTGATGTAGCAGTTTTAAACATTAGTGGGGTTTGGCTATGGTCCAAACTGCTCTCCTTATAGAGAATTTGATCTACTCAGTGTGAGCAGTTTGCTGTTAGCCAGAGCTATTTATGGCATACACATGCTTTTGTATCTTGTCATAGTTATCCACAAATGGCAAAACTGGACTGGATTCTACTGGTATGCAAAACAGGCATGCTAGTAAGCAGTCAGTGGTGGCTTAGAACTTAACCCCATAGCTCTGAAGAACGCTCTTATCACCAAACAGGAAGTGAAAAATTCCCCCTTTTTAACGTGAGGAAGTAATTTGAATATATTAATTAGATATTTTTTCATACTTTCAAAAGATTTTTAGTTGGAAACAAATAGAAGTTAAGTGTCTGGGCTTTTATCTAGAATTATATGAATGGCTTGGAATCTTATGCACCGAGCAATTTTATTTCAGGCTTCCAGCTGTCCCTTGAATTACCCTGAACATTCTGATAGCTTTTTGGTAAGGCCAAACTCCTCTAAGTAAAGCAGGAAGATACATATACAAAACCATATGTGTAACATCCTTTTACCATGGATTTTTCCTCTTTTTTTAAAAAAAAAATAAGGAACTCTACATAAGTTATATAGTATCTTCTGTTGTTTTTTGCTGATTTCTCAATTTTCATATATGCCTCTTTAATTATATATTTTCAGAGATTAAATATTGCTTTAACTGTGGTACTTTGATTTGTTAGATTGACAGAACTGATTTTACTATTAAGTTCTTCTTTTAAATACATCTTTGTGCATAAAGCCAAAAATATAAAATTAATGGTTCGCATGTTACTTGAGACTAATTTGGCATTTAATATGATCATTTTATTTTACAATCATTTACAATGAAACAATGTTCCAGTTAGCTTTAAAAGGTATACGGTGCTAATTAGTAAAATATTGAGGATAATATTTTACTGCTAGCTTGCAAAATCATAAGTGTTAAAAAATAAAATATATGAAAATATATAAAGCTGTTGAGATGTGTTTACTTATACTTCAGAACATTAAAATTTTTAAAACTAATATTGTAAATCAGAGAGGCATCATTATCTTGAGTCTTTTTTAAGATTTTAGTTGATTATACTTTCTCATTTAGAGATAATGATTTTCTTTGAAAACAGTGTTGTAGCAATTTTAATATTGTCAGACAAATGGGAACAGTTGGCATGTGTCCCAAACTGGCTATCTCAGCTGTTGTTTTCCATCATTATGTAACGTGGACAGCATCGTGTATTTAATGTACCTTTTTAGATTGGAAGAAAAGCCTTTTGTTCAGTTTGGAGTTTCTCTGATATAGGTCCTTGGTAGTAAATAATTTATGGAATCTGGCAAATGAGCTTTGGAAGAAAATTGTTTTTAAAGTGTTTCCTTGTTAAGAAATAATCTCAGCAGTGGTAAATCATAGAGGAGTTGGGAACACATTTCATTGCATTTACCACTCTGAGAAAATAATCTGGTTCTGCTTTTTATAAGTCTTGTTTTTGCTTGCAAATTTAATACTTTGAGATCCAAAACAAATATGATTATTCATTTTTCAATGGATATTAAAGCTATTAAAGAAATACAGGCAGGCTCCAGTGATTATTGCTTTTCAGACAGCATGAATTTATAGATATTCTGTTTTATTTCAACCAGTAGAAAGTCTAAGGCTTTCACTCTTAAGCATTGAACTAATTGCTTTCTTTCCATGTAGAATTGGGAGTCATCCTTCCACTTCACTTTCCTGTCATAAAGCATTTAGGCAAATTAATCTCTTTGAGCCTCAGTTTCTTCCTACTAAGCGAATTTGACTGTCTACCATACCTGGTTGCTGAGGATTAAATATGGAAAAGCCTTTTACAAAACAGGAAAGGGTTATGAGGATGTAATAATTTATCCATTCTAAATGAGTGCAGTTAATGCCAAAGCCAGTTAGGCTCAATGGATAGAGCGTCGGCCTGGGACTGAGTGGTCCTGAGTTCAATTCTGGTCAGGGGCATGTATCTTGGTTGCAGGCACATCCCCAGTGGGGGGCATGCAGGAGGCGGCAATCGATGTGTCTCTCACTGATATTTCTAGCCTTCTATCCCTCTCCCTCTCTGTGAGAAATCAATAAAATATATTTAAAAATAAAAATATTTTTTTAAAAAATGAGTGCAGTTAAGGAAAGATTAAAATTCATGTTAAAGCCCTGACCCTTTTGGCTCAGTGGATAGAGCATTAGCCTGCAGACTGAATGGTCCCAGATTCAATTTTCAGTCAAGGGCATGTACCTTGGTTGTGGGCACATCCCCAGTAGAGAATGTGCAGGAGGTAGCTGAATCTATATTTCTCATCGATGTTTCTGACTCTATCCCTCTCCCTCTCTGTAAAAGATCAATAAAACATATTTTTAAAAAAACACAAAACGTTAAAAATAAGTATTATAGCCCTAACCGGTTTGGCTCAGTGGATAGAGTGTCGGTCGGAGGCTGAAGGGTCCTGGGTTCAATTTGGGTCAAGAGCACATATTTCTGTTGCAGGCTCGATGCCTAACCCTGGTTGAGGTACGTACCTGTGGGAAGCAACCAATTGATGAATGTTTCTCTGTCTCTCCTCCCTTCCACTCTAATAAAACATCAATGGAAAAATATCCTCCAATAAGGATTAACCAAATTAAATAAGTACAGTATTGTAAGTCTTTGAACCTCTTTATTTTTGTAATCTACTTAATATGACCATTTAAAGATTAATTAGGTGATATGTAGCATCTTTTTCAGAATGAAGAATAAAGTAGCCTCTGAGTTGATGTTTGGTTGGTTTTTTTTTAATCTTTTTTTTTTTAATTTATTGGTTTTAGAGAGGGAGAGAGAGAATCATCAATGATGAGAGAGAATCATTGATTGGCTGCCCCTGCATGACCCCTACTGGGGATCCAGCCAGCAACCCAGACATGTGCCCATGGCTAGAATCGAACCTATGACCCTTCAGTCCAGAGTCCGACGCTCTATCCATTGAGCCAAACTAGCTAGGGCTGATGTTTACTATTAATTTTTTTAGTGTAGTTTGCTTGTTCACATGTGACTGATCAGATACTATTTTTCCCCAAAATAATTTTGAAATAAAAGAGGAAATAGAGAAATATTGTTTTGAAATTTTTGTTTCCTAAGAAACCCATGCTCATAAAAATTTGAACTATATTTACACTAGATTTTCTGCCCCCGCTGGTGTGACTCGGAGTGTTGTCCCATATATCGAAAGGTGGCATGCTCAATTCCAGGTCAGAGTTACATACCCAGGTTGTGGGTTCAATCTCTAGCCAATCAGTGTTTCCCCCTTTCCTCTCTCTAAAATCAATAAAAAGCATGTCCTCAAGTGAGGATTTTTTAAAAAGATTTTCTTAGACGTTTCAGTATTGTAAATTTATAGGATTATGGAAACATAGGACTATATAGACATTTTTCAGAAAGCTGATACCTCTTTTCTTAATATGTATCTCCTAATCCTTCTAAAACCTTGCATATTTCCCTCCTCTTCAATACTCATCTTCTTCCTAAGGAGAGAGAATACTATGTATTACAGTGTTTTAAGTCTTAGGACTTTGGTGTCAGATGTCTGGGTTGTTCACATATAGGCTTAGACCTTTAACACTTGCTAATTGAATGATATTGGAAGTCATTTAACCTCTCAGTCTTATTAAATCATGTTTAAAAGAGGGGTAATAATTGTACTCCATTTCATAGGATTATGAGGACAAGTGAAAGCACCTGGAATAAATCCTGGCATGTAGTAAACAGTAGGATGACCCTAAAAGTTATAGTACAAACCAAGACACTTTGAAGAATAAAGGGAAGAGCTAGTAATAATTATGCCAGGACAACAGGCTTAAGCTGACAATCCCAGGCAAACCAGATGTGGTCACCCTATCAAGAGGTAGGCTGATAACAAAATATAATACTTAAGTAGAAGGAACTATATTGAGTCAAGGTCATCATCAATTTCAATTATATAATATAGTAGCATGCTGATTTGAGAGTCACCTGAAGTAGGTAAAATTACTCTTAAATAAGTAACCTTAGAAGAGTCAACTTTGGCCTTTTATGAATTTTTCCTTTTGATTTTCATACTAGTAAATTCTCAGGTACTGCACTTTGCTATTATTGGTATGCTTTGTCTATAATAGCTTTTCATAATTGCTTTTTTATTGTTTTTTGGGTTTTCTTAGGAAAACATGCATATGAGAGCAAGACATCAGTCAGCTGCCTCCTGCATGCCCCTAATCCAGAATCAAACCAGCAACCTTTTGATACTCAGGAGGACACCCAACAAACTGAGCCACACTGGCTAAGACTCATAATTGTTGCTTTTCATCTCATGTGGATTTGGAAAGCCAAGTTTGTTAGAATTCTGTATAAAAAGTGAATAGATTCAGAGTAAGTTACCTTGAGAGCAAAATGTCTGAGAATGTGACCCATCTAACATTGCTTTTGTGTAAAGAACTTTGGTGCACTTCTTGGATTTTGGTTTTTTCTATATAAAAGGCTAAAATGCTAAGTGTCCTTCCCTCTGTCCAGGTAATGATGTCAAGTAGCAACACCTGGCTTCCTCTCCCTAGCTACCACTAGCTAGCCTTCTTGTTTTATACTCAGTTGGAAACACACTGTAACCAAATGTCTATGAAACATTTTTCCATTCCTCATCTCATTTGATCCTCACGAAGTCCTGGAGTAGGTAGATAGGAGACTCAGTGGAATCCTATTTTCTTTTCATTAGCCAGAAAATGGAAATTTAGAAAGCTTAGGAACTTGACCTGACTAAAAAGAAGTAAGAAATGGTGGACCTTGAAAATGCTTCAGGTTTTCTCACTGAACAGAATATAGTCAAACACTGCTGCAATCAAATATTTTACCTTTTGTTCTTCCTACAATAATAATCTGCTTCGTGTTGATATTTATTGCTGTGTTGCTGACAATTACCTGAAAGAGAAGTTGGGGTGCTTCACTGGGCTGGAAAAAGTTTAGCTACATCAGAAAGCAGGTATAATTAAGCAAGTTTGTTCTATATCTATAAAAGGCTAAGTTGACATGGACATGCATGTTACATATACTGTAAAGCCTTCACTGGTACCAATTGCACATGTGTCTTTCAATTGTCATGAATGGTTGACACTTCTATTATAGAAAAGGGTGAATAATGATATTAAAATATTCTAATTTCAATGTGAATGAATTTGTGCACCAAGCCACTAGTTTTTTTATAAATAAGGATGTAAGATAGCTGAGCTGTAGATAAAGGAGCTATTACTGTATTTTAGGTATCTAAAATGTCATTAATATTTAAGCAAGTCCTATTTGCCTTTGTACCTATATCATTAAAGGCACACAAAGGAATTTGTTTCTATTATTAAAAGAAAGGTTTATTCTTAATCAACTTTTTTTAATTAAAGATAAGCAAAGTAATCTTAAAAAATGTAAAATACCAGTTGACTTCTTTTTAACCTATTAGATTTTCTTACATGCACCCTAGACATGTTAACTTAGAAATTGTTGCGATTATTCTTTATCAAGATATAAAAATACTTTCATTTATTCTTGACTTCTTTTATATATACATTTTTTAAAACATATTTTTATTGATTTCAGAGAGGAAGGGAAAGGGAGAAAGAGATAGAAACATCAATGATGAGAGAGAATCATTGATCGGCTGCCTCCTGCACATTTCACACTGGGATCAAGCCCACAACCAGGCATGTGCCCTGACCAGGATCAAACCATGACCTCCTGGTTCATGGATTGAGGCTCAACCACAACCACGCCAGCCTGGCTCGTTTTATATATTTTTTTAATAGTGGAATTTCAAATATTTCCTTAGGGAAGTTGATAGTTACTGAATGAATCAGAAAATTCATAGGCATATGGCCCAGAGCCTTCTGTGTGTTCCTGTGAGCTGGTAGAGACTTTTTTTTTATTAGCAGCAAACTAAATCACCAGATAAAAAGAAAGGCACTTCTTATATTAGCATAGTTAGACACAGTTTTATAAAAATGGCAACAGAGTATTTATTATGATCTAGAAATCATAAAACTTCTCTATACCACACAAGAAATAAGATATGAGCCCTGGTTGGGTGACTCAGCTATTTGGAGCATTGACTGTACACCAAAAGATTGAGTGTTTGATCCTCATTTGGGGTGCTGAAAGACAACTGATCGATGTTTCTCTCTCATATCCCTGTAATTTTTTTTTTAATCCTCACCCAAGGATATTTTTTTCCATTGATTTTTAGAGAGAGTGAAAGAGAAAGAAAAAGACAGAAATATCAATGTGAGAGAAACACATTCTGCACAATCTCTGATCAGGGCCCAGGCCAGGAAGGGAGCTTGCAACCAAGGAATGTGCCCTTGACTGAAACCTGGAACCCTTTGGTCCACAGGCCAACACTCTGCCCACTGAGCAAAACCGACTAGGGTATCACTGTATCTTTCCCTCCCTCCCTCTCTCCCTTTCTTTCCCTAAAATCAATAAAAACATCCTCTGGTAAGGATAAATTATACACACACACACACACACACATATATATGGAAGAGATGTAGACTTCATGAAATAAGTGGAAAAGAATTATACATAAGGGTTAAATAAAATGGTTTATACCTTCTTTGTAAAGTAGCTATGAATCAACGATTTATTACTGCTTATTAATAATTGTGTTAGAAATATAGTTTTCCTTTCAAAAAGTCTTATATGAGGGGGAAGAGGATGAGGAGTTAACAAAACTGGTGTTAGCCATTTTCCTAATTTGAAATATATTTAGATTTTACAATGTATCTGGTTTTTTTTGTAGGCTTACCTGCTTTTTGTAGAATAAAACAAAATTGTTGATTCTTTTTATTTTTAAAATATATTTTTATTGATTTCAGAGAGGAATGGTGAGGGATAGAGGGAGAGAAACATCAGTGATGAGAAAGAATCATTGATCAGCTCCTTCCTGCATGCCCCCCACTGGGGATTAAGCCTACAACCTGAGCATATGCCCTGACCAGAAATCAAACTGTGACCTCCTGCTCATAGGTTGATGCTCAACCACTGAGCCACACCAGTTGGGCTAGTTTTTAATACTATTGAATATTGAGGAATATGTACCCTTTGAATAATTGCTGCATTAGAATTATATTTGTTGTGGAGTTGATTTAGCAGTACTTCTCTCCTTAGTTTTGTTTTTATCTGCCTGCTAAAGAAAAAAATGCTTTATAATTATAGTACAGCAGTTCTTAAGAAATATCAGGGGACTGAATTAATATCTTGTATCCTGAAATAAGTTTCATTCTGAGCTGGGTATTTTATTTCATTCAGACTTTCTCTTGGCAACATGTAAAGTAAATAAGTAAAATTCTAGATAATGAGCCATAGATGAAACAGAAAATTTAATGACATTCTCATAGCAAACCCTAAAATTATGGGCCACACTACTATGGTTGATATTCCTCTGAGTCACTCATTAAAATAGTTGTGTTTTTATTTAAAAAGGAACATGTTTAGCCCTGCCAGCATGGCTCAGTAGTTGAGTGTTGTCCTATGAACCAGAAGGTCTTGATTTTGGTCAGGGCACATGCCCAAGTTGTGGGCTCCATCCTCATATGGGGCGTGCAGGAAACAAATGATCAATGATTCTCTCTCATCATTGATATTTCTATCTCTCTCTCCCTCTCCCTTCCTCTTGAAAATCAATAAAATATATTTTCAAAAATAATAATAAATAACTAACAAGGACCATGTTCAGTGTGGAACCTCTGCAAAATACAGAAAAGAACAAGGAAGAAAGATAAATCATGAACTAATTTTTTTTTTCTTTTTCAGAGAGGAAGGGAAAGGGAAAGATAGGAACATCAATGATGAGAGAAAATTATTGGTCAGCTGCCTCCTGCATGCCCCCTACTGAGGATGGAGACCACAACCCAGGCATGTGCCCTTGACCAGAATCAAACCCAGGACCTTGCATGATGAGGAGCGAGAGCAGAGTTTTAAGCAGAGAAGTGGCATGATCTTTCTGAACCACAAATCTGACCATGTTGAGAATGCATGGTAGGGTGAGGAAATTGGAGGCAGTTAGGAGGGGAGGCTTGAATTAAGGCAGTGGCAAGTTACATTTGGAGTGAATATATTTGAGAGGAATGTAGGAGAATTCATAGGACTTCATTAATTTTGTAATTAAATGAAAGGTGTAGCTTCAATCATTATTTGCAAACTATAGGCCTGTTGCATGAAATTCGTGCATGGGTGGGGGGTGTCCCTCAACCTGGCCTGCACCCTTTCCAATCTAGGACCCCTTTGGGTTCAGGCTTAAACCTGCAGTCGGACATCCCCCTTACAATCTGGGACTGCTGGCTCCTAACCACTTGCCTGCCTGCCTGATCACCCCTAACCCTTCTGCCTGCCTGCTGACCTAATTGCCCCTAACTAGCCCCCTGCCAGCCTGATCGCCCCTACCTTGCCTCCCTCCCCCGCCCCTCCCCCCAAGCCTGATTGATTGCCCCTAACAGCAGCTGTCTCAGCCTCCAGCTTAAACTGCAGTCTGGCCTCCCGCTGCCAGAGGCAACCTGGCCAATCAGGGGAAGGCACCACCCCCATCACCCCGCTGCTGCTGCCACTGGTGGCCACCATGGCTGCTAGAGCCTCAGTCCTCCAGCTGGCCCTTGCAGCAGCAGCTGCAATCTGCAGCTTGCCTGAGCCTCAGGCAGCTGCTGTGGCTTTGTCCAAAAGGACGTCCAGATGGTCATCTGGAAGATGCCTGCCCTAATTAGCATATTACCCTTTTATTAGTATAGAAGTTAGCAATATTTTTATTATTACTGATATTTAAAGTCACTTCAGCATCAAATTGGCTCAGAAAAGACAACAGGAAATCTGTAAATGTGAAAGGGGGAAAAAAACACATTTTTAATGAAGGTGGTAACATTCTAAAAGCATGAAATAAATCACTAAAAAGTCACAGGTCTGCTATTTGAATTTAGATTTATAAACCTGATTTGCTGTAATTTTCATATAATTGGTTTCAATGTTAAAAACTACCATATCTATAGCATCTTTGAAATGGAATATCCTATAGTTTTAAAAATCACAGTTGTATATTCCACTATTCTGTGTGAGCTTTTATTGTAAAAATCTTGTCTGTCCACATATAAGCCATAGCTAAATTCCTGGATCAAATATTTTAGGAGGAATTTAGCAATGTTTTTCATCACATAATCTGCTCACTAGAGAAAGCCTGGCCATTCTGCTGGTGATAGAAATTAGAATTTTTAGGTCATCTGAAAGATCACTTTCTATTTTAAAATATTTTTAATTCCTACTAGTAAATAAAAGCTATTTATAAATGTGTCTTAATTCCTTTCACAAGTACTATCCAGAATCAGGTCCTATTTTTTCACCACCTTGTAAAAAAAAATTACTTAACCTTATTAATTTTTAATGTTGCTTTTATGGTAAACAAATTTACTTTTCTGAAAAATCCTACACTCATCAGGAAGCATTTATTGAGTGTCTATTTGTAGAACACTATTCTGGCCATCCTGAGAAATAAGTTTCTCAAGGACACTTTTATAATCCACTTGGTGAGACAAAATAGACCTGTGAACTAATAAATATTCAGTGACAAGCAACTGAAAAAGCACTATGGGGATGCAGGAAAACTGAAGGATCAAAGGAAAAGATTTCTTAGAAGACAGTTTTAAATAGAACTTAGAGAAAATGAATGTTTTTTATAAGTCAAAACATTTTCCCTCCAAATATAGAATTATTTCTTGACATGAGGTTCTTTCTTCACTGAGTATATCTCCTTAACGTCAAGACAAAAAGGGCTTTTGAAGCACCAGTTCCCTTAAATCATTTAGGAGGAGGATGAAGGACTGGGGTGGGGTAGGAACCAGATGGAGAGGGGCAATGGGGGAAAAGGGGAGAACATCTGTAATACTCTCAACAATAAAGATTTTTAAAAATCACGTAGGACGAAGACTAGGGCCAAAGGAGAGACTTTACTGTGGGAACTCTGTCCTGAGTTCCTACAGGAGTTTCTTGTGCCATGAATCCCTTTGGCAGTCTGGTAAAGCCTATGAATCACTTCTCAGAATACTGTTTTAATATTAATAATATACATGTTACATATCAATCAAAACCGTGATACCTTGTCGAAACCGGTTTGGCTCAGTGGATAGGGCGTTGGTCTACAGACTGGAAGGTCTGAGGTTCGATTCCCGTCAAGGGCATGTACCTTGGTTGCGGGCACATCCCTAGTAGGGGGCGTGCAAGAGGCAGCTGATCAATGTCTCTCATCGATGTTTCTAACTCTATTCCTCTCCCTTCATCTCTGTAAAAAATCAATAAAATACATTTTTTTAAAAACCCGTGATACCTTAATAGGCATCCTTATTAACACATTATTATGACAATATCTAGTGGCAGTGTAGTGACTCCCACAACACATAGTGAAAAATGTAAATGATATTTTGAGATAGCTGCAATAACATGTATGTGGCTGTGATTTCTCTCTGACAAACCCATAGATACTGTTAATACTGTGTGGTTTATAGCCTATATTTACACTTGACGGAACTAATAGATTTCAACTAGTGTTTAGTATAAATAAAGGGGTAAGTTTTCATGGGTTCCCTGAATTATTTCTGTGGATCCATTATCAGTTTAGCAATTACCTGAGAAGCCCCGTTAAGTAAAAGACTGAGTAGAAAGGGCTGAGATCCATTTCAAAGAAGATGTTTTAATTTTGTTTTCTTTATAAGATTTCATTTGGAATAAAAATGCTTTCTGAGCTAGAGAACCAAGATGGTAGCATAGGTAAACACGGTATTCCACACTTCCCACAACCATATCAAAATTATAACTAAAATACAGAACAACCATCATTCAGAACCACCTGAAATCTGCCTTAATGGAAGCCCTACAACTAGAGAAGTAAAGAAGAAAGAACATTGAGACTGGTAGGAGGGACAGCAGTGCAGAGCGAGCTGGTCAGACACCCACATGTGGCATTTTTTTTAACCAGGAGGGATATCTAAGCTGTGGAGGCTTCCGGTGAGGAACCAGGGATCCCAGCCCCACACCAGGCTCTCAGCCCAGAATTTCAGTGCCAGGAAGAGGAGTCCCTATAACTTTGGGCTGTAAAAACCAGTGAAGATTGCAGCTGAGTGACAAGGAGGCTGCTGGAGACCCAGGTAGTCCTTCTTAAAGGGACAGTGCACAGATTTACTCCTGAGTTCCAGCACCGGGGCAATGGCTTGGGGGATCCAAGGACACACAGGGAGGAATTGGATTGTCTGGCATCAGAGCAAGAACTAAGAGAGGGGCTTTCTCCTAGATAGGGTTGCTTGCAGGAGTCATTGTTTCTATGCTGAGACCTTCCCCATCGCAGAGCTGGCTGACTGACAAGCACCATATTTGAGTCTCCATCAATCTGACTCACACTGTTCTCTGCCCCCTAGTGATTCTCTAAAACCCTGTCCCATCCAATTTGCAGCCCCACCCAAGCTGTTTGCATCAGCTTTTCCATATAAACGGCCTGTCTTGACTCAGGCTTCAGACTTTCCTAAAATCTCTCACACAAGCAGTAGCTGGCATTAGCGTGCCCCATACCACCCAATAACAGGCTCCAGGCTAGTACTTGGCTTCACAGCTTGGCCTCTCCTAGGCATTCCCAAACCCATCACAAGTAGCAGCCATCTGCAGATCACTTTGTATCTCCTGATGGGAACCCCAGGCAGGGCACAGGCAATGGCTGCCTTTGCACCTCCAGTGGGGCCCCAGAGCCAGTGCACCTGGTAGACAGCTTCAGACCATGCCAGATTACAACTCAACAATCCATGAGCAATATATTCAAGGGGCAGAATCAGTGAGCACCAAAGCACCACTGAAGGAAGTCCTGCTCCATAGGTGTATCTCCTGCACAGCAGTTCTTCCGCTGTAATCGCAGCTGGTCCACACAGCCATTTAGTCTAGGGGGTCAGTTCCTTCCAGTGACACCAACAGCAATCAAGGCTCAACTACAACAGTGTACACAGCCCACACAGGGGCACATCTAAAGTGCCCAACTCAGGTGACTAGGGAAGCTGAGCCACTGGGCCCCTATAGGAACCTTCTACACAAGGCCACTCTACCAATTCCAGGAAACATAAGAGCTCTACCTAATACATAGAAATAAACACAGGGAAGCAGCCAAAATGTGGAGACAGAAACATGTCAGAAATAAAAGAAGAACTCTCCAGAAAAAGAACTAAATGAAATGGAAGCAAGAAAACTACTAGATATAGAGTTCAAAACAATGGTTATAATTATGCTCCAGGATATTTTGTTTTTAATTTAACTTTATTGTTGAAGTATTACAGCTGTCTTCTTTGTTAGGTGTTTTTTTTTTTCCCCCTATTGACCCCCTCCTTGCTACACCCATTCCTCCCAAGCCTTTGCCACACTATTGTCTATGTCCAAGGGCTATGCATACATGCATATAAGTTCCCCAGATAATCTCTCCTCCCCTACCCTTTTATCCCCACCTTCTGTCTGAAATTCATCAATCTGTTCATGATTCTATGTCTCTGGGTCTATTTTGTTCATTAAATGCTACATATGCCGAAACCGGTTTGGCTCAGTGGATAGAGCGTCGGTCTGCGGACTGAAAGGTCCCAGGTTCGATTCTGGTTAAGGACACATACCTTGGTTGCGGACACATACCTTGGTTGCGGGCACATCCTCAGTGGGGGGCGTGCAGGAGGCAGCTGATCAATGTCTCTCTCTCATCGATGTTTCTAACTCTCTATCCCTCTCCCTTCCTCTCTGTAAAAGATCAATGAAATATTTTTTTTTAAAAAAATCTACATATGAGTGAGATCATGTGATACTTGTCTTTCTCTGACTGGCTTATTTCATTAGCATAATACTCTCCAGGTCCCTTCATGCTGTCTCAAAGGGTGATCCTTATTTTTTCTGCTGCATAGTAGTCCATGGTATGCAGTAGTACCACAGCTTTTTTTATCCACTCATCTGCTGATGGGCACGTGGGCTGTTTCCAGATCTTAGCTATTGTAAATTGTACTGCTATGGGTACATACAATCTTTCCTATTAGAGTTTCAGGTTTCTTAGGATATAGTCCTAGAAGTAGGATCACTAGGTCAAATGGGGATTCCATTTTTAATTTTTTTGAGGAAAATCCATATTGTTTTCCACAATGGCTACCCCAGTCTGCATTCCCACCAGCAGTGTGCTAGGGTGCCCTTTTCTTCACATCTTCACCAGCACTTGTCACTTGTTGATTTGTGTTTTGTTTTGTTTTATTGGTTTCAGAGAGGAAGGGAGGAGAGGGAGATAGAAACATCAATGATGAGAGAGAATCATTGATCAGCTGCCTCCTGCACACCCCACACAGGGGATTGATCTCGCAACTCAGGCATGTGCTCTCACCAGGAATTGAACTGTGACCTTCTGGTGCATAAATCAACATTCAATCATTGAACCACACTGGCTGCACTGTTAATTTATTGATGATAGCCATTTTGACAGGTGTGAGGTGATACCTCATTGTCATTTTAATTTACTATTATTATTCCTCATGTCTCAGATGATTAGTGTCTTCGAGCATTTTTTCACATGCCTATTGGCCTTTTGTATGTCCACTTTGGAGAAGTGTCTATTTAGGTCCTTTACCCATTTTTAATAGGATTGTTTGTCTTCCTTTTGTTAAGTTGTATGAGTTCCTTATATATTTTGGAAATTAGCCCCTTATTTGATGTATCATTAGCAAACATGTTCTCCCATGCACTTGCTTCTCCCTTTAAAAAAAAAAATCTGTATTGTTGATAGTTTATAGATGTCCCCTTTTCTCCTTCCCCTTTTGCCCAACCACCGAGTTCCCACCCTGTCCCAGGCTTTGACTACCCTATTGTCTGTGTCCATAGGTAATGCATATATGCAAATAAGATCATTGGTTAATCTCTTCCCACCCCTTCCATCTAAGTTTCATCAGTCTGTTCCATGTTTCCATGCCTCTGGTTCAGTTTTATTCATCAGTTTATTTTGTT
Source organism: Lasiurus cinereus (assembly GCA_011751065.1). Lineage (NCBI taxonomy): Eukaryota > Metazoa > Chordata > Mammalia > Chiroptera > Vespertilionidae > Lasiurus > Lasiurus cinereus. The sequence continues at coordinate 128,033 of JAAGEH010000032.1, read as the reverse complement.
CATTAGATTTCTTGTTCATTTATTTTTATTTTTAGATTCAATTGTTGATAAATATGTATTTATTGTCATTTTATTGTCAATACTTATTATTATTACTAGAGGCCCAGTGCACAAAATTCGTGCATGGGGTGGGTGTCCTTCAGCCCAGCCTGCTCCCTCTCCAATCTGGGACCCCTTGAGGGCTGTCTGACTGCCCGTTTAGGCCTGATCCTATGTGGACAGACATCCCTCTCACAATCCAGGACTGCTGGCTCCCAACTGCTCACTTCCTGCCTTCCTGATTGCCCCTAACCACTCCCCTGCCAGCCTGATTGATGCCTAACTGCTCCCCTGCCAGCCTGTTAGCCCCTAACTGCCCTCCCCTGCAGGCTTGATCACCCCTAACTGCCCTCCCCTGCAGGCTTGATCATCCCCAACTGCCGTCCCTTGCAGGCCTGGTCCCTGCCAACTGCCCTTCCCTGCTGGCCATCTTGTGGTGGCCATCTTGTGTCCACATGGGGGCAGGATCTTGTGAACACATGGGGGTAGTCATCTTGTGTGTTGGATTGATGGTAAGTCTGCATATTACTCTTTTATTAGATAGGATAAAGGCCTGCTACACAGTTGGGGGCCAGTTGGTTTGCCCTGAAGGGTGTCCTGGATTAGGGTGGGTATTCCCTTGGGGCATGGGGTGGCCTGGACAAGGACCTATGGTAGTTTGTAGGCCAGCCATGCCCCCCAGCGACCCAAGTGCAGGCCCTGGTATCTGGAATTTATTAATCTTCTACAATTGAAACTTTGTAGCCTGGAGCAGAGCCAAGCCTTCTGCTCATACAGCCATTGAAACTTTGTTACTTTAAGTGCTGGCCAAGATGTGCAGAAAGCTTGGCTTCCTCCATTGCCAGGGGCAACCCAACCCTCTCTCCTGCTCTCTCTGTGGCCATAGTCATCCTGGTTGGGTTAATTTGCATATTCGCTCTGATTGGCTGGTGGGTGTGGCTGGTGGACATGGCTTTGGGTGTAGCGGAGGTACAGTCAATTTGCATATTACTCTTTTATTAGATATTATTACTATTATTCATCTTCTTAAAGAATACTCTTCAACATTTCATGTAATATTGGTTTGGCGGTGATGAACTCCTTTCACTTTTTCTTGTCTGGAAAGCTCTTTAGCTGACCTTCAGTTGTAAATGATAACTTTGCTGGGTAGGGTAATCTTGGTTGTAGGTTCTTGCCATTCATCACTTTGAGTATTTCTTGCCACTCCCTTCTGGCCTGCTAAGTTTCTGTTGAGAAATCAGCTGACAATTGTATGAGCGAGTTGGCTTTCTTTTCATTTTGTTGATGGTCTCTTGATGTGCAGAAACTTTTTATTTTGATGTAGTTCTATTTGTTTGTTTTCTCTTTAGTTTCTTTTTCCTAGATGTATTAGTAAACATATCATTACAAGAGTTGTCTGAGATTTTGCTGCCTATTGTTTCCTCCAAGATTTTTATGGCTTTATGACTTACATTTAGTTCTTTTATCCATTTTGAGTTTAT
>JAAGEH010000032.1:11570-111513 GCA_011751065.1 Lasiurus cinereus | reverse complement strand
AAAAAAACACACAAAAACTTTTGAGTCCTCTGTGAAACAACTAGCTACCTTTCTTTCTGCAAGATAACCAGTAGGGGGCACCCTACGCTTCATAGGCTGCAGAAAAACGCATTTGGATTTTCCCCAGACGCCTTAATCTTTCACCTCCTGCGAGATACTTTAACCTTATTAAGGGCTTGTCTATTAGATGATTGCTTAGTTTTCTTGGTGATGAAAACCAAAATTTCTGAATTCCCAAATAGTCATGTTAATATTCCACAAAATAACCCAATGTTCTTGCACCAGTGTTTGCAAACTATTCAACTTGTTTCTTTGAATTAGTCATTTAATGATTCACAATTCTGGCAAGTAAGACACCCAGAATGATCAGGATTTCTTAATCCTGAACACTCTTGCTTGAATACGCATACGGGGTGGGTAAAAGTAGATTTATAGTTGTGAGTATGTGAAACACAGAGTTTATTCTTGTATTATTGTTTATTAATTATTGTACTATTTGTATTACAAGTGTAAACCTACCTTTTCCATCCCTGTACATTGCCTGAACCAAACGTGATGCAGATCTATTTGTAATCATCTTTTAATTAATCTGAAAACACTGACATGTTCTGAGGAGCTTGACAGGAGAGCCAGGCATGTTCTTTTTCACTGTTGATAAACAATGTACAAAATAGAAGTCTAAATGTCCTCATAGACATGCAGGCCTAGCTAGAACTTCAAACCAGAAACAATCCGAAGTGTGCTTTAGATGCAACAAAGCTCCTCTAGAAGTGGGAGGAAAACTGGCATTTACCAAAGACCTAGCATAAATCAGGCACTTGCAAGGTGTTTCGTACACATGATGTCATCTCATGCTCCTATTATCATGTCTACATTACAGCAGAAAACTAAAGTTCCTCAAAGACATCCAACTAGCTAGGGGCATGGTAGAAGCAGACAGATATTTCTGTTTTTATGCACTCTTTTTAGGAGAGCTATTCTGATCTGTGTTCTGTCACCCTGTGACGATTTTCCCTGGCCCTTTCTGGGACTACACGCCACAGTGAGGGTCATGTTCAGTGATTCCTGATTGTCTGTATTCCGGAATTTGACTGTTGCTTGCCATGTGCCATCTGTTGTTATGAAACTGCCCTTAAGCAGGATAATAGAAGTTTAAAACAAGATTTTTTTTTTTTTACACACAAAAAGGCCTGAATGGTGGGAGAAAGGCGTTTGGCAAGGCAGTGAAGGGAGGCTTTTGTTTGCAATCTGTATACTTCTGTAATGTTTGAATATTTTATGATTAGAACATATTCATATATTACCTTTTCTTTATAGAGAAGGAAAAAAGAAGCTTTTCAGAAACATGTGAAAAAATAATCTAGAAAGAGCCACAATGCAATATATATTCTATTTTATGATATATTTATAGTAATTTGAAGATAAAGACCTCTTTTGAGAGAGGACCAAAGTTTTATTATATAGCGATTTTCTTCTTTTTCCCTCACACCCTACACACAGAAACACAAACAAAAGCCTATTATTGTTTCCTCTCATGGAACAACAATGACTAAGTGAATAAATCATCCAGTCCCTGACACTTCATTCCCAGTCATTTGACACCATTTAGGGAATACTATGTTGGAAATGTGCAGCTGTTCACATCATCTCCAGCACCACCCCCCAAGAGGGTTAGAGGGACCGAGCAACAGGAAAGAAGCAGCCTGTGCCACAGTCTCCAAATGAAACTATGGCTGTTTCACCGAGACTGTCAGATTACTAATATGGGAGGGAAAATATGCTTTCCCCTTTCTTCCTCATAACTCCAGCACAGACTATTTTCATGATAAAATGTAAGGAAATGAGTTGGAGAGTTTTAGAGTAGAATTTGCAAACTAGAGCTTAGGTCCATTCTCGGTCTATAAACAACTCTAAGGTAAGATTTGTAGAAGTAAGATGAAGTGCATGGGGTTCATTTCTTAGACACAAAAAGGGTTTAATAATCTCCCCTTGATGATGCAGGATCTGCTGGGAAGAGTTTACACAGAGAAGCACGGCAATGGGAACAGTGTTATGACATTTCCCCTCCATTACTCACACTGTCTGAAACCTTATTAAAGCGGGTGCATTGTCAAAGCTCTATTAATTCTAGTTACTCTAGCAACAATTCCTTTGTTAGGTGGTAAGAGCACCTCAAACTTCTTTTTAGTCTTTAGTGGCCTGGACTCTGCTTTTTCTTGTGTGTACCACCTGAGTAATAAGAAATGGTTATATGTTCATCAGTGCTTCCTGTGTGGGACAAATTTTGTGTACACACACACACACACACACACACAGAGCATGTACATAGATGTATATTTCTATAAATGTGTTGTGTATATATATGTGTGTGTAAAACCACATATACGCATGTATATACACATATGTGCACATATGCATATGTATTAATATGCATATGCGTGCATATATTTATAGGTCTTGTCTTTAGAAACTGAGGGCCTATATGACAGATTTCCCTTTGCCTGCCTTTCTGGTTTTTCTCTTTGATTTTTTATAATCACTGCATTACTGGCTGATAGGCTTATTCTCCATAAACTTCCAAATATAATCATCTGTATAAGATCCATTTAACAAGCTTAGTGAGTTTTTTTTTCTGTTGCTCACGTGATTTTTTAAAATTAAATTTTTATTATTCAGATTATTACATTTGTTTCTCTTTTTTCCCCTCCATAGCTCCCCTCCACCACACTTCCACCCTTCCCTCTGCCCTTACCTCCCTCCCCTTGACCTCATCCATAGGTGTATGATTTTTGTCCAGTTTCTCCCTGAATACCCCTTACCCCTTTCCCCCCTGAGAATTATAAGTCCACTCCCTTTCTGTGCTCCTGATTCTATTATATTCACCAGTTTATTCTGATGATCAAATTTTTAATTCACTTAATTTTTAGATTCACTTGTTGATAGATATGTATTTGTTGTTCATAATTTTTTGTCTTTTACCTTTTTCTTCTTCCTCTTCTAAGAGAGTACTTTTCAGCATTTCATATAATACTGGTTTGGAGTTGATGAACTCCTTTAGCTTTTTCTTCTCTGTGAAGGTCTTTATCTGCCCTTCAATTCTGAATGATAGCTTTGCTGGATAGAGTATTCTTGGTTGTAGGTTCTTGCTATTCATCACGTTGAATATTTCTTGCCACTCCCATCTGGCCTGCATCGTTTCTGTTGAGAAATCAGCTGACAGTCATATGGGTGCTCCCTTGTAGATAATGAACTGTTTGTCTCTTGCTGCTTTTAATATTCTCTCTTTGTCTTTTGCTCTTGGTATTTTCATTATGATGTGTCTTGGTGTAGTCCTCTTTAGATTCTTTTTATATGGGGTTCTGTGTGCTTTCTGGACTTGTAAGTCTATTTCTTTTACCAGATGTGAGAAGTTTTCAGTCATTATTTCTTTAAGTAGGTTTTTAGTATCTTGCTCTCTCTCTCCTTCTGGCATCCCCACAATTCTGATGTTGGTATGCTTGAATCTGTCCCAGAGGCTCCTTACATTATCTTCACATTTTTGGATTCTTCTCTCTTCTTGCTTTTCCAGTTGAATATTTTCTGATTCTTTATATTTCAAATTTTTGACTTGATTCTTGCCTTCCTCTAGTCTGCTGTTAGGTTTCTGTATACTATTTTTTATTTCAGTCAGTGTATGTTTAATTTCTAGTTGGTCCTTTTCCATCTCTAGTTGGTTCTTTTTCATCTCCAGTTGGTTTTTTTTTTCATCTCCTCTTCGGTCTCGCTAACTTTATCCAACTTTTCTAGGATATTCTTTAAAACCTTATAAGCGTGGTTTTGAACTCTATATCCAGTCGTTTGTTTTCCTCCATTTCTTTTGTTTGTGATCTCTTCCCTTGTCTCGGCATTTTCACTATGCCGGGAGAACTTCTGTGCTGGATTCAGCCTTATCATACCAGACTTGCAAAATTGCAAAAGCCTCTCTATTGAGCTTGGGATGGGTGGAGTCTCAGGGCTTAAGGGTCTGCCATGCCTTCCAGTTGGCTCTGCCCTGCATGGCACCTGAGTCTCACGTGACTCTGGGTAGTCACTGGAGCGGTCCCTGTGCACACACGCAGTGCCTCTAGACTGATGCTTTTCCAGCTCCCCTGGGCTCTGGGACCATATTAGTCTGGGTCTCCAGGGTTTCGCCCGAAACTGGGGTTTAGTACAGTTAGAAGTAGCGCAGTTGGGAGGCTTTGTCTCCCGCCCACTCATGAAAGCCAGCGGCACAATCAGCAGTCGGTCTTCTGCACGCAGTGCCGTGCACACCACCAGACTTCTGCCCTTTCGTGACTCCCCTAAATTTCTGTGCACTTTTCCCTTTTCACAGTCCAAACTCCCCCCGTATGAGTCTTGCCTGGACCTGGGATTCAGTGCCATAGGATAAGGGGTTCAATGCAGTTGGGAGTCTCTGTCTCCCTCCCGCCAGAGAAAGCCAGCCAGGTACTCTGGCACCCGCTCTCTCCAAGCGTGCGTGTCTCCATACCTCAGCTTTTTGCAGCTCTTCTGGGTCTCTGTGAGCCCCTCTCTATCCTTCTAGTTGTAGAATTTCCACTCAGCCAGCTTTCCTGTGGTTCTGGATGCTGTCCGTTCTGTCTTTTAGTTGTAGTTTTGAAATTGTTGTGCGAGGCAGCAGTGTAGGTGTTTACCTATGCCACCATCTTGGATTCTCCCCCTTCTTTACTTCTTATTGCTGGACTAATAATAACATGCTAAAATTGACACAAGCCTAGATTAATAGGAGAAGAACTAATCTATACTAATAAAAGGGTAATATGCTAATTAGACTGGGTCGACTGGACATCTTCCAGATGTCTGACTTCCTTCTGAACAAAGCCACAGTGGCGGGAGCCAAGGCAGAGACAGTTGGGTGATCAGGCCAGCAGGGGAGCAAGCAGTTAAGGACAATCAGGTCAGCAGGGGAGCAAGCAGTTAAGGGGCCATCAGGCCGGTAGGGGAGGGCAGTTGGGAGTGATTAGGCCAGCCGAGGAGGGCAGTTGGGGGTGATCAGACAGGCAGGCAGAGGAGGTTAGGGGAGGTCAGGTAGGCAGGCAGGTAAGCAGTTAGGAGCCAGTAATCCCAGATTGTGAGAGAGTTCAGGCCAGTCTGAGGTACAAGCTCCCCCACCCCATGCACAAATTTCATGCACCTGCCTCTTTATATATGTGTTTAATGTATGTGCATAGGGGAATCACAATATGATGCTCAGATCATAAAATGAAGCTCAAATAAATAATCAAACTAGCCACCTCTTTACATGTTTTAGACAATGAAACAATAAATGTTTGAGAAATTGACAGGACAAAAACAGTCTCATTAGACTCCTTGGAACAGAATCCTTCCATTTTAGTAAAAAATCTAAACAAATTTTGGGCTTATGAGTAAATTAGCAAAGGCAGTACAAGGTTTACTTTATAAGCTTTGTACTCTAGTTTCTTTTAACTCTAGTGATAAGGTGTCTCTGAGCCCTCAGAAGCAGGGAGGTGCCTGTCACATGGGGGATTCATCTCCTGGTTAGGGGACAGAGAGGTGAGGGTTTCTTCTTGCATGGGCAATTTCTTAAGTAACTTTAATTCAAAGTGATCAATATGACCTTGGGTCACTCCTTTGTCAGGAGAATCCCCTTTCTCTCTTTTGTTTTTTTTTATACATTTTATTGACTTTTTACAGAGAGGAAGGGAGAGAGAGAGATAGTTAGAAACATCGATGAGAGAGAGACATCGATCAGCTGCCTCCTGCACACACCCCACTGGGGATGTGCCTGCAACCAAGGCACCTGCCCCCGACCGGAATCAAACCCAGGACCCCTCAGTCCGCAGGCTGACGCTCTATCCACAGAGCCAAACCGGTTTTGGCGAATCCTCTTTCTCAGCATCACAGTTTAGACTGAAAGGATTTGAATCTTCTTTAAAAAAAATAAATAAATACATAAATAAATAAAAAACATGGTGGATTAAGAATATTGTGCTAAGTGAAATGAATCAGACAGAAAAAAAAAATCAAGAAACATGTGATTTCACTTGTGCCAGGCCCCAAACTCCATTAGGACAGAAGCTCTTTTGTTCAAGATCTTTTTAAATATCCTTTGTAATAAACTGGTAATCTAGTGAGTAAACCAGTTTTCTGAATTCTGTGAGCCCTCCTAGCAAATTAATTGAACTCAAGAAGGGGATCATGTAAACCTCTGACTTATAGTCAGAAGAACAAGTAACAACTTGGACTTGCAATTGGCATCTGAAGTGGGGTAGTCTTGCAGGACTGAGCCCTTAACCTGTGGGATCTGATACTAACTCCAAATACACAATGTCCGAATTGATCAAATTGTAGAACACCCAGCTGGTGTCGAAGAACTGCTTAGTGTAGAAAGAATTGGTGACAGAATCATACTGATCTAAGGATTGCATTGACATAAGAAGTATCCAAACTATAGAGAATTTTTGTAAGTTTATTTGAACCAAAATGATGACAACTGCCAGGAAGCAAGATCTCAACAGATTGAGCCTAAACCGGTTTGGCTCAGTGGATAGAGCATCAGTCTGTGGACAGAAAGGTCTCAGGTTCGATTCCGGTCAAGGCATGTACCTTGGTTGCGGGCACATCCCCAGTGGGGGTTGTGCAGGAGGCAGCTGATCGATGTCTCTCTCTCATCTATGTTTCTAACTCTCTATCCCTCTCCCTTCCTCTCTGTAAAAAATCAATAAAATAAATTAAAAAATAAAAGTGTAGCTATTAGTATTTTTAAAAAAAAATCTCAACAGATTGAGAAAATACTCCCAAGAATGGCACTTTTGCAGCTTATTTTACACATTAGAATAAAAGGAGAAGATGTAAGAAAGGTTACATGAAATCTGTTGGTGATAGATTAAGGGGCCAGGAGAAAGCAAAGGGAGGGAAAATCTCTGAGAATGGATAAAAAGCAAAATAGAGAAACACACTTCTTTTACACTGGTGGGTACAGGATAGTTAACAATTAACATTTACAGCACATAGAGATAGTGTGCAGGAAACAAGATAACTGTGAAGGAGTCTATGCTCTTTCGCTCTGGAATCAGCAGTTGTGCCCTGGGTTCTGGCAAAGATTACTCTAGCATTTCAAAGGTATGTTATCTTAGATGCAAAAAGACAGTAGACCCTTAAGGTAAAGATTGACGTTTGTCAAAGAAGCTACCGACCTAGGACATGACCACCTGCCATGACTCACACACTCACTTGCAGTCTCTGAGTTTTTAAAGCCCACCATGCAGGCTTCCCTAGAGCTTGTCAGGGTTAGTATGTAGCCCCTTTTTTGTCCACAATGGGGTCTCAGGTTCTGGGAGAAAACAAAGGACAAGAGCTCTTTGGGAGAGAGCTTTCCCCAATACCCTCAACTCAACACAGCCTATCCTGGAATTAATGTTACTGTGTCCTATTGCCCTATATATTTTTGACACAATTCATATATATATGGATTTTTACATGAGAAAGTGTTATAATTTCTTAAGTCCACACAGATGTCTGGGAAATCCCTCAAAGCATTGCCCATACAAAGAGGGAGAGCCTCGCTTATAGTCAAAATCATAATGGGGATCCAAGGGGAGAGCTGAGGTAAAATGGAAGAAATTAGCGAATTTCAGATAATATTTTTTTGAGGTAAAAACTAGTAATTCCCATGAAATTTCTCCAAATTAAAAAAGAAAATGTTTTTTTAAGAAAACCTTAGGACATTAATGCTACTGTTTTTTCTTGGCTAACTTCTTTTTTTTTTTAATATATTTTATTGATTTTTTTACAGAGAGGATGGGAGAGGGATAGAGAGTTAGAAACATCGATGAGAGACATCAATCAGCTGCCTCCTGCACACCCCCACTGGGGATGTGCCCGCAACCAAGGTACATGCCCTTGACTGGAATCGAACCTGGGACCTTTCAGTCCGCAGGCCGACGCTCTATCCACTGAGCCAAACCGGTTTCAGCTTGGCTAGCTTCTTAATGGGTATATGTTTCAGTTTTTATTTAAAGTAAATTGGCTCTTTAAAATCAGATTATGTAACCAATGTCTTTAAAAATATTGTTTACTATATGTTCATGTTGACCAAGTCATCTCAATAAAGTTTAATAAAATTAAAAAATGGAAAAAATATTGTTTAGCTAGTTAAACAGTGGTTCTCAACCTTCCTAAGGCTGCAACCCTTGCATACAGTTCCTCATGTGGTGGTGACCCCCAACCTTGAAATTTTGCTACTGTTATGCATCGTGATGTAAATATCTGCATTTTCCGATGGTCTTAGGCGCCCCTGTGAAAGGGTCGTTCCACCCCCAAAGGGGTCGCTACCCACAGGTTGAAAACTGCTGGTTTAAAAGAACATTTAAAATGCAAACTAAATTTTTAGTTTTTCTTTAAATAAATCAATAGAAAGGGGCTGGTATGAAAAAATCTTGAAGAACAAAATATTTTTAAAAGCATTTATTTTAATAAAACACTCACTTACAAATTATGGAAAGGTAGGTATAGCTCATATATATTATAACTCCACGAAGTCCAACTAGGTAAATAAGTTTATCTTGAATAGGAGTGAGACCTTCAAATGGAGATATCTGAACTGTGATGAACAAGTGGGATGGAAATTGGACTGAATCTTTTGTAGCAAGTGGTCAAAGCTAGGAAACCTCTTCATACGGCATGGTTCTAGAAAGAAAGGGAAAAAAAGAAAGAACATAGAAAATATTTTAGTCTCTACTTTTCCTGCCACAGCCAATCTAGTCCCTTATTGGAGGTAGTGCTTATCTTTTATACACTTACTAGAGGCTTGGTACATGAAATTCGTGTACCATGAAATTCAGGGTTGGGGTATGTCCCTCAGCCCAGCCCCCACCCTCTCCAATCTGGGACATCCCTCTCACAATCCAGGACTGCTGGCTCCCAACTGCTTGCCTGCCTGCCTGCCTGCCTGCCTGATTGCCCCTAACCATTTCTGCCTGCCAGCCTGATCACCCCCTAACCATCCCCTAACCACTGCAGGCCTGGTGTCCCCCAACTCTTTTCCCCTGCAGGCCTGGATACCCCCCCAACTGCCCTCCCCTGCAGGCCTGGTCACTCCCAACTGCCCTCCTCTGCCAGCCCAGTCACCTCTACCTACCCTCCCCTGCAGGCTTAATCACCTCCAACTGCCCTCCCTTTCAGGCCTGGTCCCTCCCAACTGCCCTCCTCTGCTTGCCTGATCACCCACAATTGCCCTCACCTGCCGGCCATCTTGTGGCAGCCATCTTTTGTCCACATGGGGTCAGCCATCTTTGACCATATGGGGGGCGGCCATATTGTGTGTTGGAGTGATGGTCAATTTGCATATTAACTCTTTATTATATAGGATTGGTTTATTTCATTTACCTCCAGTTTGATTGCCACTCAGTTTGCTCCATACCACATTGTACCAGGATAGTGTGATAGCTTCCTAATTACTGTCCCGCCTTTAGTTCCCAGCTTCCACCACATTTATCCAATTTCCACACCACAGGTGGAATTACTCCTAAAATGCAGTCTGACCATTTACTTCTCTGTTTAATATCCTCCAATGATTTAACATCCTTCAATACATCCTGTGTCAGTCATAAACTATTCTAAAATATAGTGTCTTAAAACAATAATCACACATTTTTTCTCATGATTTCTATGGGTCAGGAATTTGAAAAGGGCTTGGGCAGGAAGTTCTTGCTTACACTCTTTCCTAAGGATGCAATCAGATTTTGACTGGGACTGCAGTTATCCCAAGGCCAGGATCACAGGAGGTCCTCTTGTCTATCATACAAACCTAGGATATCAGCTCATCTCAAGGTGTTCTACAAGGCTATTTATCCTTGCTGTCAGGAGCAAGGACCTGCATGTCCAAGTTTGATATATCAAAAAAGGTAGTTTTTTTATTTATATACTCCTAATTAGAGGTGAGAGCTCTATTCCAGTTGGCTCATTTTTTTTATTTTATTGGGAGGCAAGGGTTAGTGATACTTAAAAATAAAACATTCTTTGATTATCTTTACTGGAAAATACAAAATTATTTGTCATGTATATAAAATAGTATACATTCAATTAAGTATGTATACTTAGAGCAACATATAATATTTGAAGTTTAATATATTTTATAATTTAAGTATAGCATACTCAATATTTAAAAACAAAATTCAGTTAATAAAATATAACATGTCCAATATTTCTCATCTACTCTCTCTTCCTAAGATAAGAAAATCACAGCATTCTTCTTTATTTTCTCTTATAGCAGCTCTCAGCCCAATTCTTAGCATAAAGCAGATGGCTGTTAAAAATTTGTTGAATTGCATTAAATAATACCAGAAATAAGTAATTCCTCAGGGTTTTTTTTTTTAATGTTTTTATTGATTTCGGAAAGTAAGGGTGCAGAAGAGATAGAAACATTAATGAGAAAGAATCATTGATCGACTGCCTCCTGTATGCCCCCTAATGGGGATGGAGCCCACAGCCCGGGCATGTGCACTGACTGGGAATTTAACCTGTGTCCTCCTGGTTCATAGGTCATTGCTCAACCACTGAGCCACACTGCTGGGCCCTCAGTCTTCTCTTTGAAGTTCCTTCTGAATTTCTGTAGAGCAGTGGACAATATTATGTTCTAAGCATTATGTTAAGCACTTTACATGCATTACTTCATTTAATCTTTACAGCAATCTTATGAGGGTGCTACTTTACCCATATCACAGATGATAAAACTGAGGCCTAGAGTAGTTGATCTCTACTATTCATATTCTCTCCAAATTCTTCATATTCCATGGTTTGAGTCTGGAAAAAAGACTATTCAGTTAACCTTATGCCTAGTTATAAATATACTGATTCTACTTTTTCTATTTGAAAAACTATTGTGCATGAATCTAGCAACAATATTATTGAAATTGGTTTTTCTTCAGGTTATAGAGGAATGTGCTATAGAGGACCTAAACAGAAAACAATACTCCTTCCATCTAGAATACAGCTTTTTTGTTCGCATTTTAAAGTTCTGAAAATAAAACATAGCTTATCACCCTAGCTGGTTTGGCTCAGTGGATAGAGCCTCGACCTGTGAACTGAAGGGTCTCAGGTTCTATTCCAGTCAAGGACACATGCTTGGGTTGTAGGCTCGATCTCCAGTAGAGGGCATGCAGGAGGCAGCCAATCAATGATTTTCTCTCATCATTGATGTTTCTCTCTTTCCCTCTCCCTTCCTCTCTGAAATCAATAAAAATATTTTTTTAAAAAACATAGCTTACCATTGGTGTGAACATTTGATACACTGCATTTTTTGTTTCCCCCAAATGCTGCTGATGCATCTTAGAGTTGCAGAAATACCTTACGTCAAATATATGGCTCATGTCTCTTGCTTCCCGTGGTCTGGTAAAGAATATGATGACTATGACAATACATATGTTTTATAAAACTGGGCTGACATCCTATTGTCTTCCAGGAACTTGTTGGCTTCCTGCTATACATATACATTTACAAAATGCATCTGCAGAGTTAAGCATTTTAACTTTGAGAGGTTAAAGCACTTTACAGACTATGATTTCTGTAGGAAACGGGTAAAGTATGTAATATCTTACATGTCAAAGAACTGACCATTGATTTTCCTAGAAGAGACTATTTTTCTCTTCATATAATAATGTAAGCATATTTACTTAAGGGCTATTGTCAGATTTTCATCATTACCATCATTATCATCATCATCACTCAGTGGTTACAGAGTCTGCCTGTGGACTTATGAGTCATGGGTTCAATTCCTAGTCAAGGCACATACCTGAGTTACAGGTCGAATCCCAGAATGTTTCCTTCTCTCTTTCTTTCTTTCCCTCCCTCTCTCTCTCTCTCCACACCCCCCTTCCTCCATCCCTCTCTCTCTTCCACTTTCTCTAAAAATAAATGGAAGAAATATCCTCACTTGAGGATTAACAAACAAACAAACAAAAAAGTCTTATTATTTGAGGAAGTGAAGTCGAGAGGTTAACTAACTTGCTAGGGGAAAAATAGCACATCTGTTATTGAAATATGGTTCCTGGGACTTCTGCTTTCTGCATGATAGAGTAACAGGAACTAAATTTGCTGCCTTCCTTTAAAAAAAACTATAAGACTGGAGAAAATCTTTGAAACAGCAGTTTCAGACATTGGACTACAGGCAGCGTAGGACTATGATCCTTGACGGGAAACAAAAGAGATAAGCTCCTTGGTTGCCTGGAGAGAATTTCCTGGCAGTAGTCCCCAGAGGTCTCCTTGTGGTAGAGCCCTGAGGTCTCCCTGAGTTGAGGAGACAGAGTTGAGAATTTGAGAAAATTCAGTGGGTAGAATTTGCAGAGTAGAGTACTAGAGAGATTAATTTTGGGTGGTGGGGTGCAGGGAGGGAGGAGAAAGAGAGAGAGAGATCTAAATATATGAAGAAGGTTCCCCTTAAGTATTCAACTGTGTACTGCTACTGGAGAAAGAACCACCAAAAAAATTATTGCTGGAGCTCACACAGGACTAATAATGATATATTCTAGAAAACTAAACTGAAGAAACCACATAATCAGGTCATCAGTTAAAGTACTCAAAAGGCTATATATTAACCAGTAATAATAAGATCATTGAACCTTAAATTAAAGGCTGCTCTGACAAAGCTCAAAAACAAGCCTCTAATGAACCAAGTTAGCTATTTAACTGTGTACCCAAACAAAGCTCGAAAATATTTAAAGGAACACCAAAAAAGTCCAGCACAGCCCAGACTGTGCTCAGATCCAGGAGTTCGCCAATTTGATTCTGAGTCAGGACACATGTTGGGGTTTCAGATTCAATCCACATTGGTGGGAGGTGGGGTGAGCGCGGGGCGGGGTGGGGGGGCAGGGGAGAGGGGTTAAGAGGCAGCCAATCAATGATTCTCACTCATCATTGTTGTTTCTATCTCTTTATCCCTCTCCCTCTCTTTCTAAAGTCAATAAAAACATATTTTTAAATAAGCCCAGCACCCAATAATGTAAAATTTCACAATGTTTGCTATCTAACCAAAGCACACAAAAAAGAAATATAAACAATATTGAAGAGAAAAATCAATCAATAGAAAGAAATCAAGAAATGAAATAGATGATGTAATTAGTGTATAAGGACATTAAAACATCTATACTAATAAAAGCCTAGGTTGCCCTCGAGCCCTCACATGACACCCTCACGTCATCACAAGATGGCCTCCCTATATCATCAAAAGATGGCCACCACAAGATGGCCAGCAGGGGAGGGCAATTGGAGGCAATCGGGCCTGCAGGGGAGCAGTTAGGGGGCGATCAGGTAGGCAGGCAGGTGAGTAATTAGGAGCCAGCAGTCCCAGATTGTGAGAGGGATGTCCCAGATTGGAGAGGGTGCAACTGGGCTGAGGTACACCCTCGCCCCATGCATGAATGTCATGCACCAGGCTTCTAGTCTGTTATAAACATAAAGTTACTCCTTGAATTACAATGGGGTTACATCCTGATAAATCCATCATAAATTGAAAATATTTTAAGTAAAAAATGCATTTAATACACTTAAGCTACCAAATATCATTGCTTAGCTCAGACTATCTTAAACATGTTCAGAAGGCTTAAATTAGCCTATAGTTGGCCACAATAATCCAACACAATGAATACACTGTAGAGTATTGGTTATTTACCCTCATGATCATGCGGCTGACTGGGAGTTGAAGCTCCCTGCCACTGCCTAACATCATGAGAGAGTGTTATACCACCTTTCACTAGCCTAGGAAAAGATCAAAATTTTAAGTATAGTTTCTAGCAAATGTGTGTCACTTGCATACCATCATAGAGCTAGAAAATCATAAATTAAATAATCATGAGTCAGGGACATCTGAATCTATATTTTCAAAATGGTAAAGAAAAGATGAGCATGGTAAGGAGAGACACAGAAGATATTAAAAAAAGATTCAAATCTAACCTCTACAGATGAAAAAAAAACAATATTTAGATTTTAAGAAATACACTGGATGGTATTATTGTAGATTATGCACTGAAAAAGAAAAAATTGGTAAATTTGAAGACATAGCAAAAGAAACTATCCAAGCCCTAGCTGCTTTGGCTCAGTTGATAGACTCTTGGCCCACAGACTGAAGGGTCCCAGGTTCAATTGCAGTCAAGGGCATGAACCTCTGTTTCAGACTTGATCCCTGGTCCTGGCCGGGGTGTGGGGCCAGGGAGGCAACCAAACCATATGTCTCTCTCACATCTATGTTTCTCTCTCCCACCCTCCCTCCTCTCTCTCTCTCTCTCTCTCTCTCTCTCTCTCTCTCTCTGCCTGTCTCCCTCCCTTCCTCTCTCCCTAAAAATCCATGGAAAAATATCCTGGGGTAAAGATTAACAGGAAAAAACAACAACAAAGAAACTATCCAAAATGAAATCCACAGAAGAAAAAAGATTGAACAAAATTGAACAGAGCATTAGTGAGCTATGGGACACCTTTCAGGAAGCCCAATATACATTAGATTCAAGTCCCAAAAAAGGGGGGGAAACTGAAAAGTATTGACTAAATAGCTGAAGAATTTCTAAATTTTATGAACTCTATAGATCTTATGTAATAGGCTAAAAAAATAACAAGCAGAAGAAACATAAAACTACACCAAAGTGTATCATAATCAATGTGTTAAAAACAATGATTTTTTTAAATCTTAAAACCAGAGAGAAAAACATTTTATACAGAGAAACAAATGTAAGAATGACTATTCACTTCTCTTAGGAAACAATACAGTTGAGAAGTCAGTGGAGCAATATCTTTAAATGAATGAAAGAAAAAAAAAACTATCAACCTAAAATACTATAATCAGCAAAAAATATCATTTAGTAACAGTTTTGAAATACATGAAGCAAAAAACTGAGAAAACTACAATGAGAAATAAATCTACAATTATAGAAAGAGATTTCAACATCTCTCTCAATAATTGATGGAACAAGTAAACAAAAAGATCATGAATGCTAGAAAGATTTGAACAACACTTTTATCAATGAGACCTAATTCACACTAACACTCTGCTCAACCAAAGCAGAATACACATCCTATCCTAAGGACATACTAAAAGATTTATCAAAATAGACAATATTCTAGGCCATAAAACAAGTCTCAATATATTTTAAAAGATTCAATAATACCAGGTATGTTCTATTACCATAATAAAATTAAATTAGTAGTTAACAACAAAAAGATAATTGAAAAATATCCAAATATTTGGGAACCAATCGACACACTTCTAAATAACTCATGAGTCAAAGAGAAAATCAGAGAGAAATTATAACATGCGGCTCTTTAATCTACATGTCAATTTAGTAAAATAAATAAATTTACCCCTCAAATGCTAATTTATTATATTCCTTCAAATCCCTCTTATTTTTTCTGTCCAATCATCATGCAAGAGTAATCTTGTCATGACATCTTTAAGGTTTACATATGTGTTTTATTTCTGGAGATCTGTTTTTTCTTCCTAATGAGAAGTACTATGTTATAATGAGTCATCTTTGTAAACTGAATTGCAGGAGAGAAAACCCAACTCAAACTAGCTTGAGTAAAAAGGATTTGTTAGAAGGATCCTGGAATGGCTCACAGAATTGAGAAATGCCATGTACTTTAGTTTCCTATTGCTGGTGTACCAAATTACCACAAATAGAGTGGCTTAAAATTACATATTTTATCCTACAGTTTTGTAGATCAGACGTAAAATAGAGTCTCATGGTGCTAAAATCAAGGTGGCCCAGGGTTTGTTCCTTAGAGGCTGTAGGGGAGTATATATTTTCTTGCCTTTTCCAGCTTCTAGAGGCTGATCACATTCCTTGGCTTGCGGCCCTCATCTATCTTCAAAGCTAGAGTCTTTCTCACACTGTCTCACACAACTCACAATAATCTCTCCATCTCAAAATTTAATTAACAAACTAAATTCCATCTGCAAATTTAATTTCCCTTTGCCGTGTAAGTTAATATACTCACAGGTTCCAGGGATGAAGGCACAGATCTCTGTGGGATCTCTTTGGGGAACATATTCTGCCTACCATACCATGTAGATTACTTGGAATTAGAAATGTATCATCTGTAATGAGGGCAGGAAGCCTTGGGCAACTTTGCTGGAAAATGAATTTTATATCTTTAGATGTCTTTAAAGCTGCAGGAAAAAGTAAGTTTATAGCACTTCCAGATTTTTTGTAGGAGCACTCAAACAAAAGGCCCATTTATCTTAGGATTATCTTGTTATCAGCAAATTTAAATTCTACAAAGGACATGCAGAATACTCTCATGCTATTTCTCATCCCTATAAAATTTATGAAACAATGAAATGAGCCAATTGGTGCAAAGGCAATTATCAAAAAAATGTGCTAGTGGAAGACACTTTTTCACTTGCATTTAATTTGGGCCTTGTTGAGGTACCTAGCCAGTGCCATTGTTATTTGATTAATTCAGCAGAAGCTTTAATATAGTCTCACAACACCTATGGTTTAATAGAGCCTTCCCATCCCCACTGTCTTTCTTCTCTTCTGGGGGATGAATCAGATAGCTGAGATCAAAGACAACTTATCTTTCCAAGGAAAGATCTCACCTCCCAATTGCTACTTCACCTTTCCCTTGTTTCCATACAAGAGGAATTAGTAAGAGGTCTCCCACTCTTACTTACTATTCACAGGGTCATTTTAAATTTTCTTTCCAAAGTTATCTGATTAGCTTTCCAATGTCAAGACCAGTTCCTCTATTCAGTGGTGGCTCAGGCATGTAATCTTCTATTCCAACTAAAGTTCTGTCATTATCTTTGATCTGCTCTTCTCCAGTCACCTTCTCCATTCAGTTTTACACCTGGGATCTTGCTGTCACCAGGAACTGCTACCCCACTGGAATAATAGATTCCAACTCCCCACAGTGTTCCATTCTCCCAGCTCCCTCACTCACTCTCCCAGACCCTGTTTTAGTCTGACTGCTGTAATAAACAAATTAAAATCTCAGTATTTATATTAGTTAGCCATTGCTATCTAGTAAATCACCCAATAGTTTATTGGGTTAAAATAACATTCATTATGCCCAGCCAGTGTGGCTCAGTGGTTGAGCGTTGACCTATAAACCAAGAGGTTGAGGTTTGATCCCCAGTCAGAGCATATTCCTGGGTTTCAGGCTCCATCCCCAGTGTGGGGTGTGCAGAAGGCAGCCAATCAATGATTCTCTCTCATCATTGATGTTTTATTTCTCTCTCCCTCTCTCTTTCTCTCTGAAATAAAAAATATATATATTTGAAAAAAAACAATAATATTCATTATGAAGCACAGATTTGTAGATCATTTGGAGTTTGGCTGACCTAGACTGGGCTCCTTGGGATGACAGAGACATATGAGTGCAATAAAAGAAGTACAGTGATGTCTTAAGGCCTAAGCACACTGTCACTCACACTCACATGTTATTGGCCAAAGCAAGTCACATGGTCAAACCCAAAGCCAAGAGGCCAGAAAGTACAAGGGGCCTTGGCAAAAATGTATGGAAGCACTGAGGCAATAATTCAATCAACCACAATGGCTTAATACAATATAAGATTTTTCTCCCTCATTTCACAGTCCAGTGTTGTCAGTAGGGAAACTCAGCTGTACCCATTCAGTGACCCAGCTTCTATTGTGTGTCTCCCATCTCTTTTAGCTTTATCACTCTCTGCAAATATGAAAAGAGAGACAAAGTGTGCAGGCTTCCTATAGTCTGCTGACTAATGGCCCCCAAAGATATCCAACTTCTAATCCCCAGAACCTGTGAGTGTTATGTTGCAAAAAGAACTTTGCAAATGTAATTAAGTTAAGAGTCTTGAGATGGGAAGATTATCCTGGATTATCTGGGTGGGCTCTAAATGTAATCACCAAAGTTCTTGTGAAAACTCCTTTCACCTCCCTGGTGGTTCAGGGTTACAGTCAGGGTTCGGGTTCTGGAGAAGGCCGAACAAAAATGAAAAGAGACTAGAAAAGCATTAATGTTGAAAAATGGGGGCCAGTCAGAAGCCCAAGAGAGGACTCACTTTGCTTTGGCCTTGCCATCCCTTTTATTCAGGATTTGGATACACCCATTGCCCTTAGGCAAATAATTCCAGTAACAGGCAAATTATCTTATCAGTAATGATTTACATGATTATTTGGTGGGGAAGTTGCTTCTGCTACCACTATCTCAATTAGATAGAGAGTGGTTGGCTCTGACCTTTCAGAGCTTCAAGGTTGACCAGCCTTCCGAGTTCCTTTCTAATCAATGAGACAATGATCGGTTTTTGGCAAGTTCTCATATAAGAGGGAGGCAAAAAAGATCAAAGAAGGAAGAAGGAAGTAGGAGATATGAAGATGAAAGGTGGTAGAGTGATGTGAAGAAGAAGATGTGAATCAAGGAATGCAAGGGGCCTCCTGAAGCAAAAAAAGGCAAGGAAATGGATTTCCTACTAGTTTCCAGAAGGAAACAGCCCTGCTAACACCCTAGACGTTGGCCTCTAGAAACAAGTGAATGAATTGTGTTTTTTAAGTAACTGAGTTTGTGGTAATTTGTTACACAAGCAATAGGAAACTAATGCAGTTACATAAGAGGTTTTTCATGTGCACATCCTTTTCGCTCACATCCCATTGAAGTTAGTCATATACCCATGCCTATCTTTACAGGCAGGGTCTGAGGAATGCAGTCTCTCTAACTGGCCAGGACCAAAAAAAGGGTGTGCAGTTGGTGAGTGTCTAGCCAGTCTCCTCCACAGCTCTTCACAGAAGCTTCCAAACCATGGATCAATCCCACCTGTCTACAAATCATCTTTTAGTACTCCAAGAGCTCCATGCTCCGGCCCTACACCAGGCCTTTTAGTTACTACAGTCTCAGTCTAGCAGTGAATCCTGTAGCAAGTGATGGTAGTTTTATCTCAAATTTCTGAGACCTTCCCATATCAAGTTTGTATAAGGTCCAGATTCAGTTAAATGCAGAAGGCTGCCAAAAGCCTTTAAAATGAAAATACACATTCTAACTTTCCTTTTTAAAAACTGCAAGGCAAAGGAAATTGTGTAAATAGCAAGGTCAGAGAAGTAACTGAAAAATGTGATTGTAGAATATAAAAGAGTAAATAATTCAGTACATTTTCTGAATCAAAAAGCACAAAGAGACCTCAAGAGGTAATTTGGCCCAATTTTCTACTTTTGAGAAGGCAAGAGTGAGAGTGGGAGGAGTGAAAACAGGAAGATGGTCTAGGGAGTATGATCTGTTCTGTTCCAAGATCAGTAGGTGTTATGCCCAGAGTTTGAGGTCCCCAATAATCAACCACTAAGGAGCCTTTTCCGATGCAAAAGCAAAGAGTCTTTATTCAAACCCGGGTTTGGCTCTCAGCCTCTTTCTGGAGCAGCAGTGAGATGAGAGAGCGAGCCTGGCGGGAACAATGAGTTATATGGGGTAGGATAATTGGGTGGGCTTAGGAAAGTGACGAGGGTTACAGAGATTGGTCACTTGAATTAGGGTCTTTCTGTGGTTTAGCCTTATTAGGACCCTCGCTGTGTTCCTGGAGCTTCATTGGTCCATTCGGGTGGTGGTCGGGGAAGCTAGGACATTGCTGGCACACCTGTGGCCCCTCCCAGAAAAGGGAGGGGGTTTAGGCAGGGGTCCCAGCCCTATAGGACAAGATGAAGGGGAGTTCATTTCCTTTCATAGGCATGAAGAAAGCTGTATAGCCCAGTGGTCAGCAAACTCATTAGTCAACAGAGCCAAATATCAACAGTAGAACAATTGAAATCCTTTTGAGAGCCAAAATTTTAAACTTAAACTATATAGGTAGATACATTGTTATGAACTTCATTAGGGTATTCTTAAGCTGACATTTGCTAAAAACGTCCTCAATCTGATTGAGGTACATTTGCTAAGGTCGACCCCTTCCAACTCTCCCATCCACACTCGTCTTGTATACTTGTTTCGTTTCCTTTTGTTCATCCTCTCTATATGTCCAAACCATTTCAACATACCTTTCTCAATCCTCGACACTACATCTTTCACTCCACAACATTCCCTAAAATTAACTTAATAAACTTTACTTAAAGTTTTAAGTCTTAGTTAAAATATAGGTACGTTGAATAAAACTTGATATCATACTTAATAACGATATTATTTATTGATAAAATTAAATTCCTTACAATATCCATAAAATTAAATCATGATAATGATTGACAAACACTAATATGGACATTGCTGGACATATAAAGTTTGGGTGAGTCAGGTTTGTACGTTGTTGTTTTTAATTTTAGGCATGATTCCAGGATCTCATCAATAAGATGACTTCTCAATTTACTCTTGATAAGGTTCATGCTTGAAAATGATTGTTCGCATAAAACTGTAGACCCAAATAAGGAAAGAACCTAGTTTTTTCAGTTGATTATATGAGTCAGGAATACTATTACAGGTGTTAAAAATCAATCAATTACAGTATCTTCCTTCTCCAGTTCTTTCAAAGCAGATCACTTGTGCTGTGAACTAAGTTCACATTTGTTTTTCTCCAATATTTCTATATCAGCACAAAGACGTTCAAATTTCAAGCTCCACAGTTCTTTGTTTTTTAAATCCAGCAATTGCATTTCAAAGTTGCCAATGTCAATATTAAAGGGAGAAAAATTTAATTCTTTACAGTAGCATTAAGAGGTTTTTTAACAAAGGCTAACGTCACTTTGCTGTTTCTGAATTCCTGAAACCTGTTGAGAAAAGCTTCCCTCATATTTAACATAAGTGCTGTTTTAAAATAGCAAATGTCAATATCAGAATTATTTCCTTGGCGATGTATCAACAGGCTTGGAAAGTGAATCATAATTTCTCTTTCAAAATCTTGAGCAAAAAGAGATAATTTGTTTTCTAATAAAATAACTTCTAACATCGAAAAAAATGTGTTTCCTTTCCCCTGTAGTTTACAATTAAGATAGACGTAACGTCTACCATGAAATAAAATTTTTGGATCCACTGATCGTTCGTTAGTTCTGGATACTGAACAACCTTCTCAAGGAGAAATGCTTTTTTTTATTATTATTATTGTTTTTTTTACAGAGAGGAAGGGAGAGGGGCAGAGAGGTAGAAACATCCATGACAGAGAGAGAGAGAGAGACATCAATCAGCTGCCTCCTGCATGCCCCCCACTAGGGATGTGCCCTCAACCGCAGGCCAACACTCTATCCACTGAGCCATACCGGTTTCGGCATCAAGGAGAAATGTTTTAATTTCCTATTGATAACCAACATACCTTGTTATGGCAGCAGAAGATCTGCAAACTCACTCTCCATTTCAACTAAAAATTCTTTAAATTGGCGATGATTAAGAGCTTTAGCTATAATGGAGTTGATAGTTGTTAATCACCAATTCCATAACTTTGCAAATGTCTTCTGGAAATGTCTGCGCACAAAGTGCTTCTTAATGAACGATGCGATGGTAAGTATCTTTGCCCCATCTGTTGAAATTGAGACAATTTTATCTAGTGGAATATGATGTTTTTCAGTGCATTTAATTACAGCATTTGCTATATCCTCTCCACGTGTTTGACCTTTGAGTGGCAATAACCCTAAATCATACAAAAACTGAAACTTGCGCTGCATCATTTATGTCACAAGACTCGTCAACTGCTATTTGATAAAGCTGAAACCAATTTAAGATCTTCAACTTGCTGGTCAGTTATATTCGAAGACATTTTGACTGTTCTATCTTTCACTATTTAAACAGACAATGATAACTCTTTAATTTTTTTTTTTAGAATATCTGCTTTGTGCCGAAACCGGTTTGGCTCAGTGGATAGAGTGTCGGCCTACGGACTGAAAGGTCCTGAGTTCGATTCTGGTCAAGGGCATGTATCCTGGTTGCGGGCACATCTCCAGTAGGGGGCGTGCAGGAGGCGGCTGATTGATGTCTCTCTCATGATGTTTCTAACTCTCTATCCCTCTCCCTTCCTCTCTGTAAAAAAATCAATAAAATATATTTTTTTTTAAAAAAAGTATATCTGCTTTGTTCTTAAAATCCTGAAATAGCTCTTCGGATGCATTTATAAAACAACTTTTTTTTTAATATATTTTATTGATTTTTTACAGAGAGGGAAGGAGATAGAAAGTCAGAAACATCGATGAGAGAGAGACATCGATCAGCCGCCTCCTGCACGCCCCACTGTGGAGATGTGCCCACAAGCAAGGTACATGCCCCCAACCAGAATCGAACCCGGGACCTTTCAGTCCGCAGGCCGACGCTCTATCCACTGAGCCAAACCGGTCTCAGCTATAAAACAACTTTTTATGTATTCACCGTCTGTATATAGTTTTCCTCTCTTAGCAATCTCTTGACTAACCACAAAACCTGCAATATTAACATTGTTGGAAGATTGCATCTAGTAATTAAATACAGAAATTGATTTTTCTTGACTCTTCTGAAGTTCCTCAACTGCTTTCTTCTTTGCATCACCGACAGGATACTTAGTACTAAATGACACGTGTTTAGTTGTAAAGTGTCTCTCCAAATTTGATTTCTTGTTATGCACCAATTTTTCCTGACAAATAAGGCAGGTTGGAAGGCCATTTAAGTTTTGAATACACGCAAAAGTCTGTCCATTCAACTTTAAATTCACTGTTTTCATCTTCCATTTTTCTTTGCTTCTTCTTTGTAGCCCTGTCAAATAGGGCACCTAAAAAAAAGTTTCATTTTATAATAATAAAGCCATCAACACAAAATAATTACTGTTCTTTTTTTTAAATACATTTTATTGATTTTTTTTCTTTTTTTTTTTAGGGAGGGAGGGGAGGAAGGATCAGGGGAGAAAGGGAGAAAGGGGAGGAAGAGACTTTATTGATTTTTTACAGAGAGAAAGGGGGAGGGATAAAGAGTTAGAAACATCAATGGGAGAGAGACATCAATCAGCTGCCTCCTGCACACCCTCTACTGGAGATATGCCCGTAACCAGGATACATGCCCTTGCCTGGAATCGAACCTGGGACCTTTCAGTCCGTAGGCCAACGCTCAATCCACTGAGCCAAACCGGTTTCTGCGAATTACTATTCTTAAATTGATGACAAAAATACCTGTAAGATTTGCAGCTGGTTGGAAAAAATACAGGTAACTTTATGCTTCGAGAAGGTACTTTTGTCACCTGCACATGATTTGCAGACACGACTAGCATTAACCACTGCACTGAGACTGCTGACTGACCGGCTCACTCAACTCGGACTTGAATCGCACGCCTCCCTCGCACTGCATATCCAGAGGCCCACCTGCACCGCATCTCCCATTGCCCAAACGACAGACACACTCACTTCTTCTAACGCACCTCTTCAAAATAGACTCGCCCAGACGGAAAACTGACTTCTGTGCATAGGCCACGAGGTTTCCATTGCACTGTACATGCGTACCCGCACATGGTATTTTATGGAAGAGCCACACTCAAGGGCCCAAAGAGCCGCATATGGCTTTCGAGCTGCCATTTACCAACCACTAGTGTAGACCTTTTCAAAATTTTGTCTAAGACTCCAAAACATCTCTACATAGCTGACATTATCTGCTAGGTGCCTTACACATGGAAGACCTGCTGATTTTGGACTTTGAGGAAGAGCTTAAGGTTGGGGAAACTTCTGGGCCTCAATCATACCCCAAAGAAAGCTATCCTCAAGATTTCTGTCTGCCTGATTGGGATGAGCTGCTAGGTTAGCCAGTGGCATCCATCTGGACAATTCATCTCAGAATCCTAAAACTGAGCAAGAGCAAGTGTGTCTCCCTATCACCAGCATGTGCCTCAGTGCCTCTGCCACTCTGATCCCCTCCAGACCTAAATTCTGAAGAGAAGAAATCAAGATCCATGTGTCTATCCATGCCCCCTTCTTCTCTGGCTTCCTCTTTGCCCCAAAGCCAAAAGGAGCTGGCCCTACTGTCTCTGTCTCCATTCCAGCCTCATGACAAGGTCTCAGTGGCAGACAAGAATATCATGTTTACACTGTCAGGGAAGCTCTAACTACTATGTTCTAACTACTCCACTATCCAAGCGTCCTACAAACAAGGGCAAGTGACTGCTCTCTCTTGCTCTGGAACAGTAAACCTCTAGACTCAGGCCAGAGATGGAAAGCTAGAAAACACAATTTAGGAATTTTTTTCTTTGTTTTTGGTCTTTTGGGGGGATGTTTTTATATTCAGTGTGTTAATATTTACAAAACAAGTCCTATTTCACTTAGTAGCAGAGCTTGGGCTCAAATGCAGTTCTGTCTGACTCAAGTCTTTGCACTTAAAAAAGTAATTCTTTACGTAACTTTTCTGCTCATCAGCCTTGCCTTGTAATATATTTTCCAGTTTTTAGGTTCCATTTATTTCAATATAACTAAAACTTTGCTGAGGATCTATTAAGGACTCCTTCCTATGCTCCTGTTATAGTGGACCTATCCCTGTTCTCAAGAAGACTTAAATTTCTTGGGGCTTTTGCTGGTTCTGGTCCTACATTATCTCCACACTCAACTTTGAACTTTTTCCCTAGTAATGAACCCTCTTTGAATCACTTCATTTGCATGAGACATCTGTTTACTTTTAGAATCCTAACTAATAGGATGTATGTGACTTAATTGCTTGAACTCATGTGTCAGATGGCTAGCTGAGTCGTGTACCCTTCCATAGTGCAGAGTTGTTGCAGCCCAGCCCAGGAGTTACTGTCATTTTGTAGACCTCCTAAGGTCAGAACAGGTCACATAACTGAATGTGGGCAGAGATTATGTTTCTGCCAACAGGCCTGGATCACAGAAGCTTTCTAATGCTCTTCTTCCTTGTTCAATAGTATCAAGAGGCTCTAGGGCAGGCATTCTTTTTTATAAATATACTTGAAGCCCGGTGCACAAAATTTGTGCACAAAGGGAGGGTCCTTCAGCCCGGCCTGAACTCTCTCCAATCCAGGACCACTGACTCCTAACTGCTCACCTACCTGCCAGCCTGATCCCTCTAACTGCTCTCCTCTGCCAGCCTGATCACTCTTACCTGACTCTGTCTCAGCCCATGGCTTTGTCCAGAAGGACATCTGGAAGGTTGCCCAGAAAATATCCAGCCTAATTAGCATATTATCCTTTTATTAGTATATATATTTTTATTGATTTCAGAGCAGAAGGGAGAGGGAAAGAGAGATAGAAACATCAATGATGAGAGAGGATCATCAATCAGCTGCCTCCTGCATGCTCCCTACTGGGGACTGAGCCTGCACCCAGCCCATATGCCCTGACCAAGAATTAAACCATGACCTCCTGGTTCACAGGTCAACACTCAACCACTAAACCACACTAGCCAGACTAGGGCAGGCCTTCTTAATTATTTTGTGCTACGGATGCCTGAATCCCTTCTCAGAGTATTTTTTTAATAAACTTTTTATTTTTTAATTAATTTCGAGAAATTATCTTAGTACATTTGGGCTGCTATATCTAAATATCATAGGCTGGCCCTAGCTGGTTTGGCTCAGTGGATAGAATGTTGGCCCCCGGACTGAATGTTCCCATGTTCGATTCCTGTCAAGAGTACATGCCTGGGTTGTGGGCTTGATACCCCATAAAGGGTGTGCAGGAGGCAGCCGATCAATGATTCTCTGTCATCATTGTTGTTTCTATTTCTCTCTTTTTCTCCTTTCCTCTATGAAATCAATAAAAACATATTTTTTTAAAAGATTTCAAAGATACGGAAACAACCTCAGTTCCATGGGTGAATGAATGAATGAAGAAAATAAGATATAGATATGACATATCTATAAAAAAGAATCAAATCTTGTATTGTGACATAAGGGTAGACCCTTGGAGTCATTACGCTAAGTAAAATAAGTCAGCGAGAGAAAGGCAAGTACAGTCTCATTTATATGGGGAATCTGAAAAACAAAAACAAAAAATGGAGCTCCTAGATACAGAGAACATTTCTGTAGTTGCACAGGTGAGGGATAGGAAAAAGGTGAAATGGGGTAGGGGTCAAAAAAGAAAAACAAATCTGGAAGAGCACGTTTTGTGACAAACAGTTTAGAAAGCATGTTTATAAAAACCTATTAATAGCCCTAGCTGAGTAGCTCTGTTAGTTAGAGCATTGTCTCCATACATGGAGGTTGTGGGTTTGATCCCCTTCAGGGCACATACAAGAAGCAACTATAGAATACATAAATAAATGGAACAATAAATCAATGTTTCTCTCTCTCTAAGTCAATAAATAAAATTTTTTTTAATTTAAAACCTGTTAATAGTCCCACTTTTTTAAAGTTGCAGTGCCTCACTCACTGTTGTACAAGAGATTGCACGATCCAATTACCAAATTAAAATTTTATTCAGAACTCATCTGGTGATAAGGAGAGGGGAGCCATAGTGGATGTAATTGTCAATTTTAGGATTTATTATCTATTAGTTGACCAAAGTAATAAAAGATCTAGTTCTAAAAGTTAATGTGATATGATTAAGAGAAGATATATCTCAACTCCTAAGATTTCAGTCTTCCAAAGATGAAAACATACAATATTGATGACAGTGCACTGTGAGTAGAGGGAGTACCCAAAAAATGATTAAAACTTGCTAAGTTTTGTTTTGGGGGTCAATCACCTTTTCTGGAGACATCTTGAGTCATCAGCATTCTTTGCAGACCAGAACTGCAAAAAAAATACTTCAGCTTGCAAAATATAGGGAAAAGTGGAAGTGAAAAAGCTTCTCATATCAAAAGAAAGAAAAAGGGCAGGACCCTAGAGAAGTAGTAGAATATCTTATATTTTTATTCTGAAAGTAGAAATTCTTAACTAGGAAAAACAATAACTTATATGCTGCATAGAATCCAATAATTTTGTAAAATATCTTAAAATCCTTTTTTTCTATGAGCTAATATAAAACAGCTTCATTTCATGTTGAACAAAAAGTGTGTTCTTGAAAATGTGAGTAAAAATCTAATTTTTGGAAATTAAATACTTTAGATATTTGAGTTTTCTGACTTCTAAAAAAATCACAATGATCTCTGAGTGGAATTCTCACAGTAGGGTTCTTAGTCTGCTCCACTGAATCTAGAATGCAAATTAAGTCAGGTATTTTATTTCAAATAACTGAAAGATTTGAGTTCTTGTTGCTTTTTCTATAAGGCCTGAATCCTCATGTGAAATAATGGAATATGACATGAGGGAAAATATATCTAAATAGAGCTTGATTTCCCTCATCCTAAGGCATTTTACATCTGGGCTTAGTGAGTTAGGGAATCTTAAATTTTAGCCCTGATATTAATTTTTCTGACCACTTACAAGTGTCATATTTCAGGCCCTATCCCATATTCCCTTGAGGACTTTTTAATATATATAAAAGAAAGGAGTCCATTTTTATAGCCTCTTTTCTTTCTTTTTTAAAAATATGTTTAGATTGATTTTTAGAGAGAGTGGAAGGGAGAGGGATAGAGAGATAGAAACATCAATGAGAGAGAAACATCATCCATTGACTGCCTCCTGCAAGCCTCCTTCTGAGGATTAAGCCTGTAACCTGGGAATGTGCCCTGACCAGGAATGGAATCACAACCTCTCAACTCAAGAGTCAATGTTCAACCACTGAGACACCCTGGCCAGGCTCCCTCCAGGCTTTATGCATTGTGCCTATACTGTAGTTCTGTGATAGAGGAATGAGGTCATCAAATTATCAATATCAAAATGTAACCTAGAAAATTTAATATATGTGTTGCTAATGTTCTAGGCATAGAGCAAATTAAATTGTCTTCTACATCTCTCCCTTTAGAAACTCAAGTTAAAAATAAGAAAAAGGAAATATGCTAGACTTCAGTTCAATAATCTTTGGCTTCCAAATAGGTTAGAGTTATTGATATTAATCAATTAACTTGCACATGCCCTGGGATCTGTAGAAGTCATGTCACTTCTTTTCCTGGTCCTCAAACACCACAGTCAAGACCAGCTGATTCACCATTGGTGCTGATTCCCAGGTCTGAATCCCAGAGAAGTGGGAGTTGATTGTTTCTCTTAAGAGTAATTTTTATCTCTGAAACATTAGCCTTTCCACCTCAATCTGCTGAGACATGATTTTTTTTTTTTACCTATAGATATGGTATCTGGTTTGCTTGATTGCTTATTAATACATTTTAATAAAGTATGCCTTGCTTTTTAAAAATATATATTTTATTGATTTCACAAAGGAAGGGAGAGAAAGATAGAAACACCGATGAGAATTATTGAACGGCTGCTTCCTGCATGCCCCTGACTGAGGATTAAGCCTGAAACACAGGTATGTGCCCTTGACAGGGAATTGAACTGACCTTCTGGTTCATAGATGGAAGCTCAACTTATGAGCTGGCTTGCTTTTTTTAACTCCTAAATTATGGGGGAGATCAACGAGCAAAGAAATTGCCAAATCTGTTTTGTTCATCTGATTTGGTTCATTAACTGAAATCAATAACTTTCAATCCACAGTGGTACCTCGAGATACGAGTGCCCTAACATATGAGATTTTTGAGATACGAGCCGTAGAGCGAGCGATTTTTTTGCTTTGAAATACGAGCAACATTTGAGATACAAGTAATCGCTCGGATCGGCCAGCTGCACACGCCTCATAGTTTCCCACGCCTCAGTCAGTGTGCTTGTTTACTTCGTTGTCGAAGCATCTTTTGTGCATTTACATACTTTATCACATTTCTTTTTATAACCATGGGTCCGAAGAAAGTGAGTGGAAAGGTCAGTGCTCAGAAGAGGATGATGTCTATTGAATTAAAGCGTGAAATCATAGAAAAATATGAGCAAGGTGTGCAAGTGGCTGACTTGGCGAGGCAATACAAGTGTAGTACTTCAACGATATGCACTGTGCTTAAACAGAAGGAGTCAATAAAGGGTATAACACCAGCTAAGGGTGTTACAATAATTTCTAAGGTCCGTAGCTCTCTCCATGAAAAGATGGAGAATCTACTGATGGTGTGGGTGACAGAGAAGCAGCTTAAAGGAGATACATTAACACAGGGCATCATATGTGAGAAGGCGAGAGTGATTTACAGTGATTTGCTGGAGCAGACCCCGAGCACTTCCACGGATGAAGCATCGAAAGACTCATTTAAAGCCAGTAGAGGCTGGTTTGATAACTTCAGGAAAAGGTCCGGCATTCACTTCATCATCAGGCATGGTGAGGCAGCAAGTTCGGATGTGAGGCAGCTGAGGATTACCTCCAAACTTTTTCCGAACTGATAGAAGCCAAAGGATATATCCCCCAGCAAGTCCTCAACTGTGACGAGACAGGGCTTTTCTGGAAGAAGATGCCGAATAGGACTTATGTAACGGCAGAGGAGAAGGCGATGCCAGGCCACAAACCCAAGAAGGATAGGCTAACTCTCGCACTGTGCGCCAATGCAAGTGGCGACTGCAAGATCAAGCCTCTACTCGTATACCATTCGGAAAACCCCAGAGTCTTTAAGTCACATAAGATTTTAAAAGATAAACTGCAAG
Organism: Lasiurus cinereus; assembly: GCA_011751065.1. NCBI lineage: Eukaryota > Metazoa > Chordata > Mammalia > Chiroptera > Vespertilionidae > Lasiurus > Lasiurus cinereus. Next base: position 82,088 of record JAAGEH010000032.1, on the reverse strand, counting down.
TTATGTGGAGGGAAAACCCGAAGGCATGGGTCACCAGGCAGTTCTTTGTGGAGTGGGTAAACCTGGTTTTCGCCCCTTCTGTTAAGAAATATCTACAGGGGTCTGACTGACCTTCAGGAGGGCCAGTACCACCATGTTTTCTCGGGCGGGCGTCGTTGGGGTCTCGGCCTGGGCCGTGCAGCCGCAATGGATCCAAGTGCAAAATATGGCAACTTTGAAAGACATTACCAGGCGACTGAAGTCAATCAAAAACATCCAGAAAATTACCAAGTCTATGAAAATGGTAGCAGCAGCAAAATATGCCCGAGCTGAGAGGGAGCTGAAACCAGCTCGAGTGTATGGAACAGGATCTTTGGCTCTGTATGAAAAGGCTGATATTAAGGCTCCTGAAGACATGAAGAAACAGCTCCTTATTGGTGTGTCCTCAGATAGAGGGCTTTGTGGTGCTATCCATTCCTCGGTTGCTAAACAGATGAAAAATGAGGTGGCTACGCTCATAGCAGCTGGGAAAGAAGTTAAGATTGTTGGAATTGGTGATAAAATTAGGGCTATCCTTCATAGGACTCATTCTGACCAGTTTCTGGTGGCATTCAAAGAAGTGGGAAGAAAACCCCCTACTTTTGGAGATGCATCAGTCATTGCCCTGGAACTACTAAATTCTGGATATGAATTTGATGAAGGATCTATCATCTTTAATCGATTCAGGTCTGTCATCTCCTACAAGACAGATGAAAAACCCATCTTTTCTCTTAATACCATTGCAAGTGCTGAAAGCATGAGTATCTATGATGACATTGATGCTGATGTGCTGCAGAATTATCAGGAATACACTCTGGCCAACATCATCTACTATTCTTTGAAGGAATCCACCACCAGTGAGCAAAGTGCCAGGATGACAGCCATGGACAATGCGAGCAAGAATGCTTCTGAAATGATTGACAAATTGACTTTGACCTTCAACCGCACCCGCCAAGCTGTCATCACAAAGGAGTTGATTGAAATCATCTCTGGTGCTGCCGCTCTGGATTAATGAAAATCAAGTTTCATCCTCAGACAAGAGGTAAAGAAGTAAAATTCAGCTAGCTGATTTTGCTTTATCTTACTGCTGTCCTGGTCAGAAGAAATTATTGGTCTGTTGTTTAAATTACTAAAGAAAGCAAGATATTTGTAAATTATCTTACAATAAACAACTTACAATTAAAAAAAAATATCTACAGGAAAACAACCTAACCATGCAAGCCCTCCTCGTCCTTGACAATGCTCCTGCTCACCCACCGAACCTCGAAGATGAACTCCTCCAAGAGTTCAAGTTTATAAAGGTTGCCTACCTACCTCCCAACACCACTCCTATCCTGCAGCCCATGGATCAGGAGGTGATTTCTAATTTTAAAAAGCTGTACATCAAGCACCTGTTCCGGCGCTGCTTAGAGGTGACGGAGAACACAAACCTCACCCTTCGAGAGTTCTGGAAGAACCACTTTAACATCGTGATATGCCTCAGAATTATTGATCAGCCTGGCTGGGTGTTACAATGAGGACTTTGACCTCTGCATGGAAGAAGCTGTGGCCTGAGGCCGTAGCCAAAAGGACCTTCCAAGGATTCGAACCCGAGGTGCCAGTGGAGGAGGAGATAGTGTCTCTGGGAAAATCCATGGGCCTGGAGGTGGATGAGAGAGACCTGAATGAGCTCCTCGAGGAGCACTCTCTGGAACTCACCACGGAGGAGTTACAAGAGTTGCAGTCTCAGCAACATGCGGAGGTTCTCCAAGAAATTGGTTTCGAGGAGGAGCCAGAGGTGGAGGAGATCTCTACAAGGGAGATAAAGGAGATCTTAGGAATGTGGGAGAGGGTGTCACACTTCCTGGAAAAGAAACACCCCGAAAAAGTTGCTACTGGTCGTGCATCGGAGCTGTTCAATGAAACTTGCCTCACCCATTTCAGAAACATTCTGAAAGGGAGGAAGAGGCAAACCTCATTGGACACATTTTTGTTGAAATCGGCCAAAAATGCAAAGACCAGTAGCAATTAAGTTCAGTGAAGATTAGTTAAGTTACATTCAGTTTAGGGATAAAGTGTAGCATTAAGAGTGTATCGAGTAGGTAAATACATTTTATAAAACCAGTTTATTCCTTTACATTCTCTTTTATTATGTTTTTATACAATATTTGTCATTTATAAATACATTTTTCTTATTCAAAAACATGTAACAAGAACAACCGGGGTGGCATTTTGGGGGCTGGAACGGATTAACGGCATTTCAATTGATTTCAATGGGGAAATTTGCTTTGAGATATGAGCAACTTGATATACGAGCAAGGTTGCGCAATGAATTAAACTCGTATCTCGAGGTACCCCTGTAATAACTTACTAGAAAAATTGTGGATATTTACTAGTATGTAATCTTAGGATACTATGGGTTTTTCTTGGTATTATCACTAAAACAGAAACCTAAAGGACAAAAAGACAGATAGATCTAAGTACATTAAATTTAAAACTTAAAATCCAAGCAGCATAGCACAGTGGTTGAGGTTCAGCCTATGAACCAGGAGGTCAGGGTTCGATTCCCAGTCAGGGCACATGCCTGGGCTGCGGGCTTGATCCCCAGGGTAGAGTATGCAGAAGGCAGCCTATCAATGGTTATCTCTCATCATTGATGTTTCTATCCCTTTCTCCCTCTTCCTTTCTCTCTGAAATCAATATATATATAAAACTTGCTCATGTCAACCCATCATAACCTAAAATTAAAAGGCAAAGTTACTTAAAAATATCTATCAAACCTAATAAGGGATTTTATTCTTAATATATAAAGAGCTTTTAAAAGCAACAGATGGTGGCTTGGGAAGTCATCAATCACATCCAGAAACTTCGCAAAAAATGCAATCTGGTTCCCACTGATGAAATAACAGTTTATTACACAACAAAGTCTGAAGGAAATTATCTGAGCAACATTAATGAAAGCCAAATGGAGTTCATATTTGCCATCACAAAGGCTTCCTTGAAATCACATCCAGTCCCTAACATCAGATAAAATCCTTATTCAAAAAAAAAAATGCAGAGGAGAAAACAAGATGGCGGCATAGGTGAATGCCCAAACTGCTACCTCACATAACAATTTCAAAACTACAGCTAAAAGACAAAACAGACATCATCCAGAACCACAGGAAAGCTGGCTGAGTGGAAATTCTACAACCAGAAGAAAAAAGTGGGGCTCACGGAGACTCAAAGGAGCTGCAAAAAGCTGAGGTACGAGACACGAGTGTGGAGAGGATGGGCAGTGAAGTGCCTGGCTGGCTTCCTCTTGTGGGAGGGAGATAGAAACTCCCGACTGCACGAAACCCCAGATCTTGGTAAGACTCATATGGGGGGAGTCTGGTCTGTCATGAAAAGGGAGGAGTGCACAGAAACTTAGGAGAGTCACAAAAGGCAGAGGTCTGGAGGCATGCGCAAGTGCACACAGAGAGGGCTGACTGCTGATTGTGCCACTGGCTTTCTCTAGCGGGAAGAAGACAGAACCTCCCAACTTCACTGACATCCACTTCTGGCTGCACTGAACCCCAATTTCAGGTGAGACGCTAGGGACGCAGGCTCATAAGGGTCCCCAGGGCACACAGAAACTCAGGGGAGCCGGAAAGGTCTGGAGGCGTGCAAGCATGAGTGCGCACAGAGAGGGTTGCAGCAATTACTGAGGGACACTGAGATCCAGGGGCCTCATAGGGCAGGGCTGACAGGAAGCCAAGACTGTCTGCTCAGCCCTGAGACTCTGCCCTATCCAAACTGAACACAGAGGTTTTTGCAATTGTGCAAGTCTTGTATCATAAGGCTGACTTCAGCACAGAAGTTCTCCTGGTGTAGACACAGCTGATCCTCACAGCCAATTGGCTTGGAGGTCAATTCCCCCTAGTGATACCAACAACAATCAAGACTTAACTACAGCCAAAACCGGTTTGGCTCAGTGGATAGAGTGTCAGCCTGAGGACTGAAAGGTCCCAGGTTCAAGTCCGGTCAAGAGCATGTACCTTGGTTGCAGGCTCATCCTTGGTGGGGACAGCTGATGAATGTCTCTAGCTCATTGATGTTTCTAGCTCTCTATCCCTCTTCCTTCCTCTCTGTAAAATATCAATAAAATATATTTTTTTTAAAAAAAAGACTTAACTACAACAATGCCCTGGGATCTGTAGAAGTCCACAAAGGGGTGCACCAAGAGAGTCTACCTCAGGTAATTTAAGAGGCAGAACTACTGGGCCATATAGGACACCTAGCACACAAAGCTACTCTACCACCTCAGGGAAGCATGAAAATGTGGAGAAAAAGAAACAGATCACAAATGAAAGAAATGAAGGAAAACAAATGACTAGATATAGAGTTCAAAACATGCTTATAATGTTTTTCAAGAATTTCCTAGAAAAGATACATAAATTTAGTGAGACCTTAGAGGATATGAAAAAGGACCAACTAGAAATTAAACATACACTGACTGAAATTTAAAAAATGTTATACAGAGACCTAACAGGAGACTAGAGAAATACAAGAATCAAGTCAAAGATGTAAATACAAAGAAGCAAAAAACACTCCACTGGAAAAGAAAAAAGAATCCAAAAATTTGAAGGTAGTGTAAGGAGCCTCTGAGACAACTTTAAGCGTACCAACATCAGAATTATGGGGGTGCCAGAAGAAGAGAGAGAGCAAGATACTGAAAACCTATTTGAAGAAATAATGACTGAAAACTTCCCACATCTGGTAAAAGAAATAGACTTGTAAGTCCAGGAAGCACACAGAACCCCACACAAAAGGAATCAAAAGAGGACCACACGAAGACACATCATAATTAAAATATCAAGAGCAAAAGACAAAAAGAATATTAAAAGCAGCAAGAGAGAGAATCCAAGATGGCGGCATAGGTAAACACCTACACTGCTGCCTCGCACAACAATTTCAAAACTACAACTAAAAGACAACCAACATCATCCAGAACCACAGGAAAGCTGGCTGAGTGTAAGTTCTACAGCTAGAAGGAAAGAGAGGGGCTCACAGAAACCCAGAGGAGCTGCAAAAAGCTGAGGTACGGAGATGCGCACATGCTGAGAGAGCAGGTGGTGGAGAACCTGGCTGGCTTTCTCTGGTGGAAGGGAAACAGAGACTCCCAATGGCATTGAACCCCTTATCTTACAACACTAAACCCCAGATCCAGCCGAAACTCATACGGGGGGAGTTTGGACTGTGAAAAGGGAGAGGTGCACGGAAATTTAGGAGAGTCGCAAAAGATCAGAGGTCTGGTGGCACGCACAGCACTGCACAGAGGACAGATTGCTGATTGTGCCGCTGGCTTTCACAAGTGGGCGGGAGACACTCTCTCCCAACTGTGCCACTTCTGACACCACTAAGCCCCTGTTTCGGGTGAAGCCCTGGAGACCTAGACTCGTGTGGTCCTGGTGCACAGGGGAGCTGGAAAGGCAGCGGTTAGAGGCACAAGGACCTCTCCAGTGATTACCCAGTCACATGAGACTCAGGGGCCATGGAGGGCAGGGCTGACTGGAAGGCAAGGCGGTCCCTTAAGCCCTGAGACTCCACCCCTCCCAAGCTCAACAGAGGCTTCTTCGGTTTTGGAAGTCTGGTATCATAAGGCTGAATTCAACACAGAAGTTTCCCCGGCATAGTGAAAATGCCAAGACAAGGGAAGGGATCACAAACAAAAGAAATGGAGGGAAAAAAACAACTGGATATAGAGTTCAAAACCACGCTTATAAGGTTTTTCAAGAATATGCTAGAAAAGATGGATAAATTTATCAAGTCCCAAGAGGAGATTCAAAAGGACCAACTAGAGATGCTAGAGATGATGGATAAATTTAGCAAGTCCCAAGAGGAGATGAAAAAGGAGCAACTAGAGACACTGACTGAAATAAAAAATATTATACAGAGTCCTAACAGCAGACTAGAGGAAGGCAAGAATCAAGTCAAAAATTTGAAATATAAAGAAGCAGAAAACACTCAACTGGAAAAGCAAGAAGAGAAAAGAATTCAAAATGTGAATGGGACAGCTTCAAGCGTACCAACATCAGAATTGTGGGGGTACCAGAAGAAGAGAGAGAGCAAGATACTAAAAACCTACTTAAAGAAATAATGACTGAAAACTTCCCACATCTGGTAAAAGAAATAGACTTACAAGTCCAGGAAGCACACAGAACCCCATATAAAAGGAATCCAAAGAGGCCCACACCAAGACACATCATAATTAAAATACCAAGAGCAAAAGACAAAGAGAGAATATTAAAAGCAGCAAGAGAAAAACAGTTCATTACCTACAAGGGAGCAACCATACGAGTGTCAGCTGATTTCTCAACAGAAACTATGCAGGCCAGATGAGAGTGGCAAGAAATATTCAACATGATGAATAGCAAGAACATATAACCAAGAATAATTTATCCAGCAAAGCTATCATTCAGAATTGAAGGGCAGATAAAGAGCTTCACAGAGAAGAAAAAGCTAAAGGAGTTCATCAACTCCAAACCAGTATTATATGAAATGCTGAAAGGTACTCTTTAAGAAGGGGAAGAAGAGAAAGTTAAAAGCCAAAAAACTATGAACAACAAATACATATCTTTCAACAAGTGAATCTAAAAATTGAGTGAATTAAAAATTTGATCAACAGAATAAACTGGTGAATATAATAGAATCAGGAGCACAGGAAGGGAGTGGACTGATAATTCTCAGGAGGAAAGGGGTGAGGGGTGTACAGGGAGAGACTGGACAAAAATCATACACCTATGGATGAGGTCAGCGGGAGGGAGATAAGAGTAGAGGGAAGGGTGGGAGCTGGGTGGAGGGGAGCTATGGAGGGGGAAAAAGAGAAACAAATGTAATAATCTGAATAATAAAGATTTAATTTTTTTAAAAAAGCAGCAAGAGAAAAACAGTTAATTACCTACAAGGGAGCACCCATACGAGTGTCAGCTGATTTCTCAACAGAAACTATGCAGGCCAGATGAAAGTGGCAAGAAATATTCATAGTGATGAATAGCAAGAACATATAACCAAGATTACTTTACCCAGCAAAGCTATCATTTAGAATTGAAGGGCAGATAAAGAGCTTCACAGATAAGAAAAAACTAAAGGAGTTCATCAACCAAACCAGTATCATATGAAATGCTGAAAGGTACTCTTTAAGAAGAGGAAGAAGAAGAAAAAGATAAAGATAAAAAGTATGAACAACAAATACATATCTATCAACAAGTGAATCTAAATATCAAGTGAACTGAAAATCTGATGAACAGAATAAACTGGTGAATATAATAGAATTAGGGGCATGAAAGGGAGTGGATTGAAAATTCCCAGGGGGAATGGGATGAAAGGGATGCAGGGAGAGACTGGACAAAAATCATATACCTTTGGATGAGGACAATAGGGGGAGGAGGGAAGTAAGGGCAGAGGGTGGAGGAGAGCTATGGGGGGGAAAAAGAGGAACAATTGTAATAATCGGAACAATAAATAGTTATTAAATCAAAATAGAAAAAATGCAGTTAAAGGGGTCTGATCTGAAATTATACTCACCAGGGGATCTTCAACACCTCGCCCTGCTTGTGCATATGTCAATCTTCACACTTGTACAAATGGCAGTGAGCAAGGTAGAATACTGCTTCTGGAAAATCCAAAAGGTGATGATTAGTTAGACCTCCTAAAGCTAAAGAGTGTTGTTACTAGCATTTTTGGTGTGAAAGATACAGAGCTGGTGCTCTTCCATGGGGAAACAGAAATACAAAACTAAACGAGGACTTATTGAGTGTTGGTGGAAAGATGCTGTGTGTGACTGCAGGACCAGCTCCCTCTGTGATTGACAGACGTAGTACTCTTCTCTTATCAGTATATCAACCTACAGCTCCTGAATGCAAACCCACAAGAGTGTTTAATGGGAACAGTGGGCACCCTCCTGCAGGAAAACCCACTTGGGCAGAATGGATTCACTTATGAAGGTCTTCTCTGTGAAGCAGCCAAGATGTTTGCCCTTCACAGACAGAGAAGCTAAAGCTGTTTCTTTCTTTCTTTCTTTTTAATATATTTTATTGATTTTTTTACGGAGAGGAAAGAAGAGGGAGAGAGAGTCAGAAACATCGATGAGAGAGAAACATCAATTAGCTGCCTTCTGCACACCCCACACTGGGGATGTGCCCACAACGAAGGCACATGCCCCTGACTGGAATCGAACCTGGGACCCTTGAGTCCGCAGGCCGACGCTCTATCCACTGAGCCAAACCAGTTAGGGCTAAATCTGTTTCTGAATGAGGCTCAAATGGATGCAATTACAGAAGAAATTCCTCTGAAGGCTTTGAACATGAAGACTGTGTATGTTTCTGTATTTCCAACAATGGCTGGCTTCTGACTTTCTGTTATCAGTGTAGCTCAATCAAACTTTCCTTACACACACACACACACACACACACACACACACACACTTACATAATCATATATTGAAAATATTCCTTTCAGGTGCATTTGATCTAAATGTCCTGCTTCTGGTCTAAATGTGACATGGTATTGCTTCATCATGTAGCTGGAAACCTCACAACAATATTCACATTTAACCTTAAGCACCTATGTAGTAATGTTGGGAGAAGGTTGCAATGTTACCTCAGTACTGCAGTTTATTTCTGCACTTGAATTCCTTAAGTATAGAGGGAGAAAGTTACTAAAGTGGCATAATGTTTATCCTTCTGTGGTCTTTTAAAATGTATTTAAAACCTTGAAGAAATGGTTAACTATCTTGGATAATTGATGGAATATGTTGTTCCATTAAAGCAAGAAAAATAAACAAGCTTTCTCAGATTTAAAAAAAAAAAAGCAACAGATAATTATCTCTAACTAGTGGATTATCAGTGATTCATTTTGTCAGAGCATAACATTGTACCTAACAGAGTTGGGCAGTATTAGAGAACATGTCTTTGTTGATTGCTATTATAGAGACACTGATGGCTTTTCCCCCCACATACATTTCCCTTTGTCTCCTTCCTGGAATCTTCAGTTTTACTCAATTGTCCACATTCTTCTAAGAAGCCTTATGGTTTGGGGAGGCTAGCCCCCGTCTTATTCCCAGCAATAATTCCTGACTGGTCTAAGGTTTAGAATCTAAGCCAACTATTTTCAACCTTTTCCATCTCATGGCACACATAAACTAATTAATAAAGTCACCAGATGGCTAGTGTTGTACTGGAGTCGCCACTTTTTCATTTGACCATCTAAGGGAAAAGACCTCTGTGCCCCTGACTAAAAAGTCAGGTATTACATGTTTTGAAAGTTCTTATAGCACATCACTTGAAAATTGCTGCTGTAAGCTAATCTTATTTATACTAGTCCCCTTTAAAATGTGGGCATGAGATCCAGCATTAGACTGAAATATGAACGGTTTACAGGAGAGATGGCAGTTTTCTAAGCAAATCTTTTCTGCTTGTGGATATTATGTCCATACTAGAAACCCAATACACAAAGATTCATGCAAGAATAGGCCTTCCTCATATTTCACAGACCTAGGAAGAACTCTCCAAAAATTCATCTGGAACAAAAAAAAAAAAAAGATCCCAAACAGCCACAGCAATTCTGAGAAAGAAGAATAAAGTAGGTGGGACTTAATACCAGATTTCAAGCTCTATTACAAAGCCACTGTTCTTAATACAGCCTGGTACTGGCACAAGAACAAACATATAGACCAGTGGAATAGAATAGAGAATCCAGATATCAACCCAAACCACTATGCTCAATTAATATTTGACAAAGAAATGAACATACAATGGAGTCAAGACAATCTCTTCAATAAATGGTGTTGGGAAAATTGGACAGATACATGCAAAAAAAATGAAACTAGGTCACCAACTTATACCATACATAAAAATAAACTCTAAATGGACATAGGACTTAAACATAAGACGGGAAACCATAAAAATACTAGAGGAGCAGAGACCGGTTTGGCTCAGTGGATAGAGTGTCGGCCTGTGGACTGAAAGGTCCCAGGTTTGATTCCGGTTGGGGGCATGTACCTTGCTTGCAGGCACAACTCCAGTATGGGGCGTGCAGGAGGCGGCTGATCGATGTCTCTCTCTCATCAACATTTCTGACTTTCTATCCCTCTCCCTTTCTCTCTGTAAAAAATCAATAAAATATATTTTAAAAAACAATACTAGAGGAATCCACAGATAGAGAAATCTCAGACATATGCCGAAGCAATTTCTTCACTGATACTGCTCCAAGGGCAATGGAAGCTAAAGAGAAAATAAACAAATGGAACTACATCAAAATAAAAAGCTTTTTCATGCCAAAACCGGTTTGGCTCAGTGGATAGAGTGTCAGCCTGTGGACTGAAAGGTCCCAGGTTCGATTCCGGTCAAGGGCATGTATCTTGGTTGCCGGCACATCCCCAAATCAATAAAATACATTAAAAAAAAAAAGCTTTTTCACAGCAAAAGAAACCATCAACAAAACAAGAAAGCCCACTGTATGGGAGAACATATTTGCAAATGTTATCACTAATATAAAGGTTTAATCTCCAACATCTACAAGGAACTTATACAACTTAATAAAAGAAAGATAAATGATCCAATTAAAAAAATGGGCAACAGACCTAAATAGAGATTTTTCGAAAGAAGACAGAAGGCCAAAAGACATATGAAAACATGCTCAAAGTCATTAATTATCCAAGAGATGTAAATCAAAACGACAATGTGGTACCATCTCACACCTGTCAGAATGGCAATCATCAATAAATCAACAAACGACAAGTGTTGGCGAGGATGCAGAGAAAAAGTAACCCTCCTGCACTGCTGGTGGGAATGCAGACTGGTGCAGCCACTGTGGAGAACAGTATGAACTTTCCTCAAAAAACTAAAAATGCAACGCCCATTTGACCCAGTGATCCCACATCTAGGAATATATTCCAAGAAACTAGAAACACCAATCAGAAAGGATATATGTATCCCTATGTTCATAGCAGCACAATTCACCATAGCTAAGATTTGGAAACAGCCTAAATGCCCATCAGCAGATGAGTGGATTAGAAAACTATGGTACATCTATACAATTAAATACTATGCTGCTATAAAAAAAGAAGGAATTCTTACCATTTGTAGCATTGAGAGCATTATGTTAAGTGAAATAAGCCAGGTAATGAAAGAAAAATACCACATGATCTTACTCATTTATGGAAAATAAAGAACATTATAACCTGATGACTAAAAAGATATATACAGAGACAGCAAAGCATCAAACAGACTGTCAAATTATAGCAGGAAGGCTGGGGAATGTTGGGGAGGAGGGGAAAGAGATCAACCAAAGGACTTGTATGCATGCATATAAGCACAACCAATGGACACAAGACATTGGGGGGTATGGATGAGGGCATGTGACGGGGATAGAGAATGTTGGCAGAATGTCAATGGGTGGAGGAAGGAGATATATGTACTAATATATATAATACTTTAAACGATAACAAAAAATATTTTAAAAAAGAGAAAGAATAGGCCTTCCTTCCCCTGGCTGCCAGCACTGCCTTTGCTCTGGCCGAAGCCACTTTTCTGCCTTCGCTCTGGCCAGAAGCACCTTTCGCCTCTCACCTTGAGGCGTCAATTTGCATATTCCCTCCTTATTAGTTATGGGTGCTGCCATCTTTGTTGTAGAGTTATGGTCAATTTGCATATTCTGTTTTTATTAACTAGGATGTCAAACCTAAAGTTGCCATAGTCATCCTGGGTCATGAAGAGTATTCGCTTTAGAATGAGATGGTCACTGAAGATGACAGATTGGAGAGTTGGAAGTCATCTAGGTCTTTGACGGCACCAGGAAGCTACTGATTGTACTATTCCCATAGACTTCTTATTTTTTTTACTTTCTTATTGTGAGACTGGAGGCCTACAAATTTTGTGCACTGGAGGGGAGGTCAGGTGGGATCCCTCAGCCCAGCCTATTCCCTCTCACAATCTGGGACCCCTCAGGAGATTTCTACCTGCCAGCTTAGGCCCAATCTGGGATCAGGCCTACACTGGCAGTCAGACATCCCTTTGGCAGTCCAGGACGCTCTGCTCCTTACCACCCACCTGCTCGCTGCTCCTTAGTACTTCTGCAGAGGCGAGAGAGATTCCTGCCACCGCCACTGTGCTCACCAGCTTCTGGCTGAACAGTGCTCCATATGTAAAAATCTAACTCCTCAGCCAATGATTGCATTGGGCATCTGTGGGAGCTCCTTTCCATGTCCCACGTGGTTCACGGTTCCTGGTTCAGGGTTCGGGTTCTGAAGGAGGCCGCATGCAAACGAAGAGACTAGAAAATATTAATTTGGCGATATTGGGGGGCCAGGCGGGAGCCTTCCTCTAGTGCAGTGGTTCTCAACCTGTGGGTTGCAACCCCTTTGGGGGTCAAATGACCCTTTCACAGGGGTTGCCTAAGACCATCAGAAAATGCAGATATTTACATCACGATGCATAACAGTAGCAAAATTTCATGGTTGGGGGTCACCACCACATGAGGAACTGTATGCAAGGGTCACGGCCTTAGGAAGGTTGAGAACCACTGCTCTAGTGGAAAGGACTACCACTTGCTCTGGCCTTTATCTCCCTTTTATTAAGGCTTTGGGACATACCCATAGCCTTTAGGCAGGAAATAACAAAAACAGAAATAAACATGAAACAAACAGGTGGAGGCTGCTTCCACTAACAATGTTTTCAACTAAACAGTGAGTAATTAGCTCTGACCTTTTAGAGCAATTAAGGTTGACCGGCCTTCTGGTCTCCTGTTTACATCCATTTAGTGAGAACAATGTTTGGTTTCCGACAAGCATCTGCACCCTGGTGGTCAGTGCACATCATAGCAACCGGTCGTTCCACTGGTCATTCCACTGTTCAGTTGATTTACATATTAGGATTTTATTATATAGGATAATAAATTTCCTTACTGCTCAAGCTTATTTGAATTGACTCTTTTGTTACTTGACATTAGGCATCCTAATAGTATAGCACATCCTGGAAAAAAATGGGAGTTCTGTGATCTTCCTGTAGAGAATTTTATAGCATTAACTCCCAGGAAGAAGGAGGAAAAATTAAGACCCAAGGTCATCCAAAACAGAATAAGGTCTCCTAGATTTTGAGAATGTGAGGAATTGATAAAAATATGTCTTGGTGAAAACTTCTTTGATCAGAACATGATAAAAAGAATTAAAGTTTTCTTGTCCATGTAATTAATTACTATTTCAAACTTTTAAATATTTTTATTGATTTCAGAGGGGAAGGAAGAGGGAGAGAAAGATAGAAAAATTAATGATGAGAAAGGATCATTGATCGGCTGCCTCCTGCACACACTCCCATTGGGGATCAAGCTACAAACTTGGGCATGTGCCCTGACTGATAATGAAACTGACCTCCTGATTCATAGGTTGGTGCTCAACCACTGAGCAATACCAGTTGGGCTATTTCATACATTTAAAGTATTTCTTTAGGTAAAACTTAATTTTTGTTTGCTAAAATGTTCAAGGCAAATACAATTTTATTTCCAATTTTTTTAACATTTTTTAAATATATATTTTATTGACTTTTTACAGAGAGGAAGGGAGAAAGATAGAGAGTTAGAAACATCGATGTGAGAGACATCGATCAGCCGCCTTCTGTACACCCCCTACTGGGGATGTGCCTACAACCAGGATACATGCCCTTGACCAGAATGGAACCTGGGACCTTTCAGTCCGCAGACTGACACTCTATCCACTGAGCCAAACTGGTTTCGGCTTTTTTCCAAAATTTAAAAGTAACTAATTCTTCTCTAAAATTTTACTCTTTTCTAAATCTTCCAATATATTTGTTTTTGAAACATACTGTTGGTAAACTATTCGCAATTATAGCATTTTATGTTCATGTAGCTAAATCTTTAAAGTAATCAGATTGTGACTCAACATACTTTGCTTTTAAAATGTATATAAAAGTAAGTAATTTTATAGAAATCTATTAAAACAAGATAAAAATTGATTATTTGGTTAAAGGTGTTAGAGGAATGGTTCAGCTTTAATATCTTCTTGTTTATTTTATAAGTAGTAGAAAAATCTGTTATGTGAGCTTAGCTTAATTTCTTTTCTTTTGCTATTCCTTAATTGTAACTGGCTTTTTGATAGCTGTTAGTATTAGTTACTGATAATTCCTTTTTATAATTCAGAAAAGATAGCTTGAGATCTTTGCTCAGAAAGGAAGGCTCAGTTATTAATGAACTACTTAATTATTTCAAGGTTGGGTTCTATACTCATGAGTTTTCAGCTACTGATTTTAATGACAGCAACTACTATATGTCTTATTGGATCATTTTTGTTGACTACACATATTTTAAATTGTGTCCTTTTTCATAACTAGTAATTTTTAAATTTAGCATTTGAGATTTTCAATGTTTCTGGACATGGCTTGAAAATTGAAATTTAAAGCCCTTAATTAATTATCAGAGAGGCCTCTGAGGTGGTCCTAAATGACCCTTCTTGACCTTTGTCCACAAGGACACAACTGACCCTCCTATCAGTTGTACACATTAATTGTAGCATCACTCTTCTCTCTCCATCTAGGAAGTGGAGCTTTATAGTCAATATCTTCAACCCAGAAATAGGTCATTAGGACACATTGGCATTTTTTTATAAGCAACAAATTACTGGAATATTCCTTCTGACATTTCCTCACAATACACTAATTCTGAATGATGCTTCATGACTCCCAATGGAAAACACTATTCTAGTACTTATTACAATGCACTGGGAAACAATAAACAAAAGACAAAAAATAAGTGCATCTCCCTTATATTGGAAAATAACCCTTTTTTGGGCATTAACTTAATCTTTCTATGCCTCAGTTCTCTTTATATACAAAATGAAAGTTAGAATTCTCATGAAAGAATTAGTAAATTTAATATTATTGTTTTGAGAGCTTCCATTCAGTAGGATAGAACAAGGACCCTGGCAAAACTCAGAGAAAATAAAATGTTAAGGACCTGTAATCATTGGCTGAGTAGTTAGATTTTTACATATGGAGACTTGTAAAGATGATTGAACAGGGCAGTAGTGTAATCATCAATAGTATCAGTATCTTAGGAGGAAACTGGCAGCAGTGTTTAGAAATGAGGAAAGAGGTATGGAGATGAAAAAGAAAAAAGTTAAGAGAATTTTGCAAAGATCCAGAGGAGATATGCTAAGGGTAATTGCTGTGGAAGGACGTTGTGGGGAGAAATGGGACCAGTTTAAGTAACAGCAGATAATCAATGACGGAAACAATAGATTTGGTTACTAGATGGTGTAACGAAGGAGAGGCAGGATTTGAATTGGTCTTTGAAGTTTCTAGCTTTAACATCTAAAGATGCCATTAATGGAATGGAAGCACAGGATTGCTTGTGTGTGTGTGTAGAGATAGGTAAAGTGGTCCAATGTTAAGGAATGGTTTTGCTCTGTCATTTGAAGCGCCTGTGGACACCCACCCGGGTGATACTACAGCTGAAGCAGAGGTGGGGCATTTCTTGGTACAAAGGAAAGGAGTGCTCATTTTTATAGTGCTCAACCATTAGCGCCCCAAACTCTCAGGTAGTTATTTATTACCTTGCCAGCAGTAAAAACTTGATTACAGCCTGACTGCTGACTCTGTTAAAGCCCTTGGTTCCCACAACTTCTCCGGCAAAAATATTAACTGTGATTAATTATCCTGTGGCACAAGACAAAGATTAGGTGATTTATTGCGGCTTCCGGAGGGCGGAGGGCGCTTGCTTTGGTTTTTCGCCACAGCCCTCAGGGAAAGAGAACTGGACAGCTCCCCAAGGGGCCGCCCTCAGCCCTACCCGGGCCAGAGCCCGCCGTCCTCCAGCCGCCTCCCGCCCAGGGGGTCTAGGCCTTCGGGTGCTCCGACCTTTGGCACAAAGCGCCGCCTCCCTTCTTTCCGGCTTGCAGACCCCAGCCCCTGCGCCGGTGGTGGGCGGGGCTGCTCAGAGGCCCCGCCCCGTTATTAGCCCCGCCCCTCCGCTGCCGTGGGCTCCCTCGGCCCCGCGCTGCGGAGCGCGCCTGCGCCAGCCCTCGCCTCGGAGCAGCCATGATGGTGGGTGTTCTCCAGCGGCGCTGAGCCCCCCGGCGCGCGGTGGGGCCGGGGCGCGGGGCGGGCTTGGGGGCCCCGCCGGCCTGGCACTAATGTCTCCTTTTGTGTCTTCCTCACTCCGTCCTTTTCCCCGGGCGCGCCGGGCCCCTCCAACCTCGCAGGAAGGCCTGGACGACGGCCCCGACTTCCTCTCGGAGGAGGACCGCGGAGTAAGTTCTACCTCCTGGTTCGCGGGACCCTGCCTCCCGCGCCGTGGCGCCGGGGTGTGGGACGCGGCAGGGTCGCGGGTCGCGCGCCAGCCCTGCCTCGCCGGCCTCCTTTCAGTTTCCTCGCCGCTCCGCGCCCCGCCCTCCTGCAGCCCTGCCTCCCCCGGGGACGCTCGGCTCTGATTTCCTAGGGACCGGCCCCCGCCCCGACTTGGACCGGCCCTGCAGCGGGCCGCCTCCCCCCCCCCCCCGGGTCGGGGCGTAGGTGTGGCGTGGGAGGTCGGAGCTGGACTCCCTCCCCTCGCCACTTTGGGGGGCTATGGAAACCCATGCTCAGTCAGACCTTCCTGGCGGCACCCTCCTCGTCCCCGTGTGGACCTCTCAAGCCCGCCCCCGGCCACCCTTTTCTCTTCAAAATAGGTAAAAGGTTATTCTTTGCGAGGGATGCCACAGTCACCGGATCTTAACCCTTTTCCACTATCCTACCCTATTCTGCAAAGTGCTGATAGCACTTTTCTTAAATGTCCAAAAAAAAAAAAATACACCCTTTTCAAAGTTAACCTTGTTTTGGAGTGAATTGCCTTCCCACTTCAGAAAGGACCTTCAGGGTCCCGATTTCTCCCCACCGTTCTCTCCCCCCGTTTGCCCTCGCTGAAGGGTGGTAATCTTCAGAGTGCCTTGTACAAGGGAACGCTTGGAAAATATTGATAGGTGATGATTGCAACTCAGCAAGGCTCCGCTATCCACTCGCATTTAACAGAGCCTGCACTTGAGTTTTTTCATTTTGATTTTACTTACTCATCTTAGGTAATGTGACAGACGCATCTGGTAGTCGATTTTTGGCAGGTGATGAGATATTTTTACGATATTATTGGTGTGTTTTTTAATAGTAGGTAGCGTTCGCTGATGACCTTTATAAAGCTTTTGAATGATAAGACAGATGCAGAAAGTGCTGCATACTTTTATTTGATAGATGATGATTTAATAAATTTCTCATTTTACACAGCAGAAGATTCATTTAAAACTTTTAGTGCAAAAGCCTCGTAGGATTTCTGGTTATTTCTAAATTGTAGTTTGATTGTAAAATGTATCTGTGTGAATGTGTATATGTATCTTCTGGGATAAGATAGTGGAGTTAGATAACCACTTATATTTTGGATTTTTTTTTTTTTTTTAGTATGTCTTTATTTTAGAACCTGAGGAAGGGAGAGGAGGAAGAGAGATGGAAGCATCTATGCATCAAATACTCATTGGCTGCCTCCTGCATGCCCCCTGCTGGGGATGGAGCCTGCAACCCTGGCATGTGCCCAATGGGACTGTTTTCAAATATAAAGTATATGGCCTTTTACTTTTTAGATGACAACTTCATCATATTTTTGTGGTCTACCAGGAAAAGCAAAGGATTTGTTTCCTTGTAAAAATCTGACTAATGTTCGGTAAAAGTTTCAATTTTTTTAGTACTTATATTAATGTAGAGTGTTTTCCAGTGAATATTTGTGTTCCTGGCTTTAGCCTTTGGTAAGATTTGCTTATAGAACTGGAACCACTTAAGTAATATGTCCAAAAACTTTTTTCATGTATTATAAAATTAAAAGAAGAGGAGGACAAAGAGCATGCTTGACCAACAGACTCTCATAGAATCTTGTAGATGAAAATAGAAAAACATTACCATGAATTAGAAAGCACTTATAATGCCATGATGAATATGGATGTATGTCCAGTTCTTCCTTATTTTTGTCCTGTGGAATTGATAAATCATAACAATAATAATAATAGCTCGATACTGAGTTAAAGCACTGTCGAGGCATTGTCTCATTATATTATCTCATTTGTCTTGTGAAGCTTTTAGTATTCCCCTTTTACAGATGAGAAATCTGAACCTTAGAGAAAGTAAGTAGTTTCAGGTCACATGGCCAGGATAGGAGGAGGAGAGGTGGACTTCAAACCCATGTTTCTGACATCAGACACAGTGCATGTATTTCTCAAAGTGGCCTTGAAACACTAACATCCGAATCGCCTAGGGTGCTTGAAAAACAAGTTTCTGGGTCTGTGCCTTCATAAGTAAGTCAGTCTCTTAAGTGGGGGAGAAGGACAGAAAACTACTTTTTTAAACAAGAACCCAAGAAGATTCCATTGTGCACTGAAGTTTGATTATAGCTGCATAAAGTTATCCTGCTGTTTCCTCATTTCAGGAATAGAACTATCTAGCCTTTTAAATTTCTTTGTGTTGTAGTTATTCTGATAGAAATAGATTGCCATAACCAGAATTTTTAGACATTGCACCTTTGGTTTGGATTACCTTGATCAGCCTTTTAATAGTCTTGATAGAGAAAAAACATGAAGTGCATATTTGATACAAATTGCAGAGGGGACATCACAGATTCAAAAATAATAATGTAAGCATTTCATACAGAGCTGCAAGTAAGCAAAATTAAAGTTTTTAAATATATTTTTAAGCAGCCTTGAATGTTCATCATGATATTTGAAATAGAAGAGAATCTTACGGTCATAAGAAAATAGTGTTTTGTAGAAACTCAAAAAAAGACTAAAAATACACAATAATAAAAATATTGGCCACATGAATTTTTTTAGCCACAGTTCTACATAATAGGGGATTTTTGATTTTTCACAAATGAAGGCCTTTTAAATTTAACGTTATATAGTAAAAAAAATGAGCCCTTTGAACTTGACACATTTGCTCTGATGTGCTTGTTAAATAAAAGCAGGATGCCTATGTGATGACATAGTTCTCTTAGCACTTGATTTGAGTTTAAATAATATGTTTATTGTTTCAAAGTTACTTCAGATGGAGTATCTGCACCTCTCTTGGACTCCTAGCTTTGTTTCTCCCTCTGTATTTCTTCATAATGTCATCATTTTCCAATCATGCAAGCAAGAAATCTGAACCAAATCCTCCATCCCCATATCAGAACAGTCACTGAGGCGAGTTAATTTCACCTCTGAAATGTTGTGTATCCTATCTTCCAAATCTTGTATGTTCTATCTTTCATTTGCATGGCCCCATTGAAGGTCTCTGCTATTTCTTGCCTGGATTGTAGCAGTACCTATCATTGGTCTGTCTGCAGTCTTCCTACTTTTCAATCCAGCCTTCACATTACTTCTAGTTACCTAACTAAAATAATTAAATCACATAGCACCACTAGCCAAAAATCGTGGACCCAATTTTTCTTGCAACAAGATCCAAACTGTTTAGGCTAGCATTAAACACCATTCATAACCCTTTAAGGCTGGCTTCATTTCTCAGCATGTCCCTCCAGATACACACACTCTAGGTATAGTCTCATTTACTTGTCATTGCCCAAGCATCTTTCTCTGTACTTCGTTGTTTTTTGTTTTTAATATATTTTTATTTATTTCAGAAAGAACGGGGGAGAGAGAGAAACATCACTAATGAGAAAGAATCATTGATTGACTGCTTCCTGCACACTCCCTACTGGGAACCAAGCCCGAAACCTGGGTATGTGCCCTTGATCGAAATTGAACCCAGAACCCTTCAATCCATAGGCTGACACTCTATCCACTGAGCCAAAACAGCTATGACTGTACTTTGTTTTTGTCTACCTTTTTTTTTTTAATTTTATTGATTAATTTGATTTGATTTTTTTACTGGTTTTAGAGAAAGGAAAGGGAGAGAAACATTGATTTTTGTTGTTCCATTTACTTATGCATTCATTGGTTGATTCTTTTTTTTCTTTTTTTAATATATTTTATTGATTTTTTACAGAGAGGAAGGGAGAGGGATAGAAAGTCTGAAACATCGATGAGAGAGAGACATCGATCAGCCGCCTCCTGCACGCCCCACACTGGAGATGTGCCCACAACCAAGGTACATACCCCCAACCGGAATCGAACCTAGGACCTTTCAGTCCGCAGGCCAACGCTCTATCCACTGAGCTAAACTGGTCTCGGCAATTCATTGGTTGATTCTTGTATGTGCCCTGATCTGGGATAGAACCCACACCCTGGCACATCAGGATGATGCTTGAACCAACTGAGCTACCCCGCCAGGGTTGACTACACTTTAATGCCTGCTTTATGCATGCTTTTCAGTGTTGTAGAGTGCTTTATTTTTTCCTTACCCCCCTTTTTTTTTTTACTTGAAATTTGATTTATCTTTCAAGACTTAGTCCAGATATCTGCATTTTCTTTTGTACCTGCACAGCATTTAGCTTGAACATATTTCACGTTTACTGATAGTTATTTTAGGTAAAAATATGACATAGATTGTTGTATTGGCAGAGGATAAGAAGATGAATGTTGGCAGAAAAAAGGAGAAAGTTTTTGCCATGAGACCATTAGTGTAATGAGGAACTTATGAGAAAGTGCAAACAAGAAAGTGCTTAATTTTGATGAAAGAGGAGTAGTAAAGATCTAATGATAACTGCATACGATATAACATTTACTGCTTGCCAGAGACTTTGATGTATTGATTCAATTCTCATCCCTGTGAAGTAACTGCTACTATTCCTATTTTGGAAAGTAAAATGGGTTCACAATTAGCTTGCCAAGGTCACATAGCCAGTATGAACTGGATTCAAACTCAGGCAGCCTAATTCTAAGTCCTGGGGTAGCCGCTATGCCATCACCTAAAAAAGCTAATCCTTAAATGTTGATCAGGAATTTTGTGGGAAAACTTGCTAATATATGTAGATAATTTGGTCCCTCCTGGAGCACTTGTTTTTACCAGAAGTAGGGTAGATATGGATATTACAGGTAGAATGTAAAGTACATAATGATAAAGGCTTCAAGCAATGGGAAGTCCTGATGGATTTTAACCTGGGAAAGACCTATCTATACCTAGGTGAAATTAGCATTGTAAATACTCTGATATTGGATTGACTCCTTTCAGAAACCAGTCAGTAGATCATTGCAGTAGTCCAAATTGGGTGGAACTAAGGCAGTGGAAGAGAGGATGGGCAGGGAGGGCTGGAGGGGGCACATAATAAAGATATTTAGGAGATAGAATTGACAGGGCATCATGACTAAATAAATACATGGGCTGGGCAGAGGAGAAGAAGAAAATGAATATATATAGAAGAACAGAGTTAGGAGGTAGATAATACATTTGATTTCAGATATGTTAGCTTTCAAGTGTCTATGATGCATCTAATCTCTTACCTGCTAAACAAGAATGTCAAGTCTGTATGGGTGAGCATTGTGTCTTTTCATTGCTCTATTTTTAGCACCTAGGACAGTGGCTGGCCCATTGAAGACACTAGGTTGTTTAATAAGTGAAAATATCCAAGTCGATATGTCTGTTTGGTAACTTGAAATTATGATTGGGAACTTAAAATAAGAGGCCTGAGTTGAAAATAATAATTTAGGGGTTATTAGTCAAGAATGGCTGCCCTGCCTAATTGGCATGGCTCAGTGGTTGAGCCAGGAGCTCATAGTTCGATTACCAGTCAGAGGTTGACAGGACTAGTAAGAAAGGTATTGGAAAGATATTTGTGACATAGGGAGTGGATTGGAAAAGGAAGGAAGAGGTAAGGGGGGCTAATAGACTGGAAATATATGGAAGAGTCACAGGACTAAAGGGATTGATAAAATCATATTGTACACAGTAAAAATGGTGGGAGAGTATTTTATTACATAACTAGAGGCCCAGTGCACGACTGCATCCTCTCCAATTTGGGACCTCTTAGGGAATGTCTGACTGCCAGTTTAGGCCCAGTCCCACTAGCTCCTAACTGCTCACCTACCTGCCGGCCTGATTCCCCTAACTGCTCTCCCCTGCCAGCCTGATCTCCCAAACTGCCCTCCCCTACTGGCCTGATCTCCCTAACTGCTCTCCCCTGCTGCCCTGATTGCCCCTAACTGCCTCTGCATCAGCCCTGCCTCCATGGCTTTGTCCAGAAGGTCATCCAGAAGATGTCCAGTCTAATTAGCATATTACCCTTTTACTAGTATAGATATTGTCTTCCTCACTACTACAAATTTCTTGAAGACAAGGTGTTTTTGTTCACCTCATATCCTCCACCTAAGGCCTAGGACAGTGGTCTGCATATAAGTGCTAAACAAAAAAAAAGTTTATTGAATAAGTGCATATTAGTATATTGTTTAAAGAGTAAAAGTTTATACAGTGGTACCTCGAGATACGAGTGCCCTAACATACGAGATTTTTGAGATACAAGCTGTCGAGCGAACTATTTTTGCTTTGAAATACGAGCAACATTTGAGATAGGAGTAATCACGCAGATCGGTCAGCTGCACACGACCCACCAGTTTACCGCGACTCGAGCGTCTCATAGTTTCCCACACCTCAAGGTTACGGAACGAATTAAACTCGTATCTCGAGGTACCACTGTATGCGTATTACCATTAATATAACTTTGACATGGAAGAATGCATAGCAAAACACCATTAGTACTGCTCTAGTAATGTTTTGTTTCTGGTATGGTCTAGTTGCAAATACCAATTATGACTTTGCTCGAGCCACCTTCAGCACCTCAAAATGTAAAAACAAGTTGATGGTTGAATTGATCCTTTATGTATTAAATTTGCAAGCCAGTTATGGCAAAAGACTAGTGGGAGTTGAGAGCAGTAAGAATGACATTAGATGACCTATGATGGGACTCTGGTAATGTTTTGTTGTATCTGGTATGGTATATGAGAGGAAATCTGGTTTCAACTGCCAGTTTCCAGAAAATCTATGTATATAAAAGGCTATGCTAAGTGTCCATCTGGGTAATGACGTCACATAAGAACACCCAGCTTCCTCTCCCTAGCTATGACTAGTCTCCTTGCAGTTTCTTCAGCACGGGAACCCAACTTGCTTTATAGCCAGGGGAAACATTTTAATCAAATGTCTGTCAAGGATTTTGATGTGCATTATCTCATTTGATCCTCACAGAAGTCCTGGAGTAGGTAAATAGGAGACTCGATGGTATCCTACTTTCTTTTCATTAGCCGGAAAATTGAGATTTAGAAAGTTTAGAAACTTGACCCGACTGAAAAGAAGTAAGAAATGGTGGACCTTGAAAATGACTTCAGGTTTTCTCACTGTGCAGAATATGGTCTTCAAACACTGCTGCAGTTAAATATTTTACCCTTTGTTCTCCCTGCATGATCTACAATAATCTGCTTCATGTTGATATTTACTGCTGTGTTACTGACAATTAACCTGAAAAAGAAGTTGAGTTGCTTCACTGGATTGGAAAAAGTTCAGCTAAATCAGAAAGCAGGTCTAATTAAGGAAGTTTGTTCTGTATCGATAAAAGACTAAGTTGACTTGCACATGCATGATACATATAAAGCTCTCACTGACACCAATCGCACACGTCTGTTGTTGATCGTGAATCATTTTGATCTGTCATTGTTGATCGTGAATTTGGTTGACATTTCTATTATAGAAAAAAGGTGAATAGCGATATTAAAATATTTCTTCTAAGTAATTTCAATGAGGACAAATTCGTGCACTGGGCCACTAGTGTATATATAATCAACCATTGATTTGACTGCTGGGTATACAGGATTTTAAAAATCATAACTGGGCTAGGAGTAAATAGATTTTAAATTTTATTTGAATTAGCTTAACAGAATTTATTTCTATCTCTTGGATTTTTTTTTTTATGCTTTTAATTCATTTCAGAGAGGAAGGGAGAGGGACAGAGAGAGAAACATCAATGATGAAAGAGAATCATTGATCAGTTGCTTCCTGTGTGCCCCACACTGGGGACCAAGCCCACAACCCCGGCATGTGCCCTGACCAGGAATCGAACCATGACCTCCTGGTTCACAGGTTGACATTCAATCACTGAGTCACACCAGCTGGGCTCTCTTGGGACTTTTTTTTTTTTTTTTTTTTTTGGTGCACCATTCCTGGAGGTACTGCAATACCAGGTCGATGCGTGGAGTGGATGGAGCAAGCTCCTATTCAAAAACCCATTTAATATATTGTCCTCGGATAGAGGACGTATCAGATATTAAACTGATAAGAACAGATACTACACTTGATCTTAGCCAAAAGGCCAAGAAGCGATCTCTTGGGACTTTTTTAATTGATTGTACCATAATTACCTGAAAACAGTTTCTTCACCCTGTTATATTTACCACCTTTCTTTCCATTCAACAAATATTTGTTAAGACCTACCCCAAAATATTTGTGTTCAAAGAACTGGCATTCTAGTCAGAGAAGACCATTAAAAAACAATAAAATATAGTAGATGGTGAACAAGTGCTATGAAAAAAATGAAGTAGGGATAGGGATTGTTCGGGTGTGGGTGGAGTTGAATTTTTCATAGGGAGCCAGGCAAAGCCTTCATGATTTGATACTTCATAAAGACAAAGGAAATGAGTGCGTAAGCCATGTAGATAAGTGTCTGGGGTGACAGCATACCTGTGTGTTCATGGAACAACAACAAGACCCTATGGCCAAGCTTCAGTGAGCCAGAGAAATGGTAGGTTAATAAGGGACCATGTCAGATACAGATTACATGGGGCCTGGTGAACCACTGTAAGGACTTTGGCTTTTCTCCCAGTAGGACCTTTTGGGTTTTAAGCAGAAGAATGATTTCTAGTTTAATGGGATCATTCTGGTGGCTCTATAAGGAATAGATTGAATAAGGAAAAGGACAGAAGCAAGACACCAATTGAGAGATTTATAATAAAGTTTTTTTCCTTCATTTCATCCACCCATCTCTATACATTTGCTTTTCTGGCAAAAGATAAACAACTAATATTTTAGGTTCTAAAGTAGATACTTTATTATAAATGAGCCAATGTAGTAAACTAGTAGTGAATGGCTTCTTTACTAAATATTTATATGTGGAGAACTAATTTGTCAACAATAGGGCAGTGTCTTTAAATTATTTTTCTAATGATACTGTATTGGTGTTGCTTAATCTATTTTGTCTTCTAGTCTTTTTCTTGACCATGACACAAATGTTTAACCTAGTCATTCTTTGGCAAAAGAAAGTACAATGTTTATTGACTAAATAAGGATTAAACCAGTGAATATAGGTTATTTCCTCAAATAACCTATTGATGAATCACAAATTGTTTACTTTGATTCTTTCCCCTAATGAACACACTCTAAAATTATTGACTTTTCCTTAAACAAAGAAGAAAATCTGCCATACATTTTATGTAATTAACAAATTTACAACATGAAATTTTATCAAATCTAGGGTACAGTTGATTGGAAGATATATTTTCATTTATAAACCATTAAGGAAAAAATGCCATTTAAACTGTAATTTGTCATCAATTGCAAAGCATTAAGTGACCTGGATGTGAGTAAATAGAAAAAAGGAAACAGGTTTCTTAAACTAAAATTATGGTAAGGGGTTGGAGAAAGGGTAGAAAGGGCAATATGAAGACCTAAATAAGACTGAATAGAAATAAAACCAAAGAACAAAGTATTCTATAATGTTTCCAATATTGCAAAGGCAGTGAGATAATTGGACCTATCTAATAAAAGAGTAATATGCAAATTGACCATCACTCCAAGACACATGATGGCCGCCCCCATGTGGTCCAAGATGGCTGTCCCCATGTGGACACAAGATGGCTGACGGGAGGGCAGTTGGGGTGACCAAGCCAGCAAGGGAGGGCAGTTAGGGGTGACCAGACCAGCAGGAGAGGGCAGTTGGGGGTGACCAGGCCTGCGGGGGAGGACAGTTAGGGGCAATCAGGCTGGCCAGGGAGCAGTTAGGCATCAATCAGGCTGGCAGGGGAGTGGTTAGGGAGTGATCAGGTTGGCAGGCAGAAGCAATTAGGGGCAATCATGCAGAGGCAGGTGAGCAGTTCAGAGCCAGCATTCCTGGAGGGATGTCCAACCTCCCGTGCAAACTACATCCCTCTAGTAGTCCCAGATTATAGAGTCCCAAATTTCTTGCATTGGAACTCTAGTAATATATAATCTTATTAAAGTTATCAGTAAACTTTTTATTAGCTGCCATCATAGATAGTTTCATGCACTTTAAATAGTGATTAATTTGTTTAATGAATCTTAAGTTCGATTTTATGCAATGGTATTTTTTTAATATATTTTTATTGATTTCAGAGAGAAAGGGAGAGGAAGAGAGAGAAAAATATCAATGATAAGAGAATCATTACTTGGCTGCCTCCTGCATGCCTGTGGCCTCAGCATATGCCTTGACTGGGAACCAAACTGTGACCTCCTGGTTCATAGGTTGACCCTCAACTGCTGAGCCATGCCATCTAGGCTATTTTTAAAAATATGTCTGCTCAGCATAGAACCAATAATGCAAAAATAAAATAGTAATGTTACTTTTTTCATTACTAATAAAGTTAAACAACTCCATTTAATGGAAAACTTCACAAAATTTATCATTTAATAAATTACAGAATTTCTGTTTAAAAGGAGGTTTTTTTCTTTTTATAAAAGTAACACATGCATATTTTGGAAAATTGGGAGAATAAAAGAATATATACTAGTGAAGAAAATCCACTGCTGCCCTTACCAGTTTGGCTCAGTGGATAGAGCGTCAGCCTGTGGAGTGAAGGGTCCCAGGTTCAATTCCAGTCAAGGGCATGTACCTTGATTGCAAACATCCCCAGTAGGGGGTGTGCAGGAAGCAGCTATTGATGTTTCTCTGTCATCGATGTTTCTAACTCTCTATCCCTCTCCTTTCTTCTCTGTAAAAATCAATAAAATACATATATATTTTTTAAATCTGATCTTCACATTTTGTTGTATTATAAACCATTTATGTACACACTTAGAGGCCTGGTGCATGAAAATTCATGCACTTGGAGCAGCCCCTCAGAGCCGGGGTTGGGGAGAGCAGGCCTAATCCACAGTCTGGCCCTCCTTTGTGGGAGGCAACTGGGTAGGCCTATAGGGGTGGTGCTGGCCAGCGTGCAGCCAGCTCTGCCCTCCCTCCTCAGACCCCTCCACCACAGCTGGTCGCCTCCACCCCCAATCTCTATCCCCTCCCTATGCACACTGGCTCACACCTTGGCTGGCATGGTGCTGCCTGCCCACTGCCCCTGCCCCTGCTCCTGACCACCAGTCATTGTTTAGTTGATTTGCATATTATGCTTTTATTATATAGGATTTTTTAAAATATAATTGTAATACTAAAGTACAGTTTTGTTTTCAGCATTTTTTCCATTTACATTATAAATGAAATTTGAAATGCTAATGACTAAGTGAGATTGCCAAAGTAAGTCCTAGGTTTTATAACTAGAGTATTTGAAGTAGGCTAGTTAATTAGACTTTAAATATTTAATATCTTTGCATCTGGCTGAGATTTATTTTCTCTTTTAGTATATTTGATTCTTTTATAAGTCAACCATGTTAGAATGCTTATTTGTTTAAAGTGGAAGAAAAATTAATGAAACTTAAGAATTATTATTGGAGCTCTAGCCAGGTGGCTCAGTCAGTTGGAATGTCATCCCATACACTAAAAAAAGGTTGCAGGTTTGATTTCCGACCAAGGCACATACTTAGATTGCAGGTTTGATCCTGGGTCAGGGTGTGTTCAGGAGGCAGCCAGTTAAGGTTTCTCTCTCTCCCTTTCTGTTTCTAAGAATCAATTTAAAAACACATATAGGTCATCGGATGAGGATTTTTAAAAAAATGAATAGACAAATAAATGAAGAACATATCCAATTCTAATGTATTAAAGCTTGCAGAGTAAGATGTGAAATTATATCACAGCAGTTATTGAGTGGTATATGTTAGCATTTTTTAGCACTTTTTATATATGTAATATATTTAACTATTTTTAGTAGTCTCATTGTGTATTCCTGAATTAAAATAATAGAGTTAAAATTATTGGCCATTACTTTTATTATTTTTCTTGTTCTTAAAAGTGAGTACATTCCTTCATTTTAAAACATTTGAAATTTAATTAAACATCTTCTTGGAAGACAGTTTACTTTTGGGGTGAAACTACAGAATCAGTTATAGTTAATTCATTAACTCAATGGTCAGCAAACTCATTAGTCAACAGAACTGAATACCAACAGTACAAAGATTGAAATTTCTTTTGAGAGCCAAATTTTTTAAACTTAAACTTCTTCTAATGCCACTTTTTCAAAATAGACTCGCCCAGGCCGTGGTATTTTGTGGAAGAGCTACACTCAAGGGGCCAAAGAGCCACATGTGGCTCGCCACGGTTTGCCGACCACTGCATTAACTCATACAGAGCATAGTTGAATGGTATACATGAAAATTAGTTAGGATAACAGCATACCCAAAGTAACTGCCCAAAAATATGTATATAGGTTAAATGAAATTGAGTATTTTTTAGATATAAAAGTCGTTTGTTACTTTAGTTTTGTTTTTGCGTTATCTAATTATTTGAAAGAAG
This sequence comes from Lasiurus cinereus, assembly GCA_011751065.1. Lineage (NCBI taxonomy): Eukaryota > Metazoa > Chordata > Mammalia > Chiroptera > Vespertilionidae > Lasiurus > Lasiurus cinereus. The sequence goes on along the minus strand of JAAGEH010000032.1, from coordinate 53,510 downwards.
AATGAAATAATGTAAAAGCCCACAGAATTTTTATTAAGGTATTATTTTCTTTTTCTAGCTTAAAGCAATAAATGTAGATCTTCAAAGTGATGCTGCTCTGCAAGTGGACATTTCTGATGCTCTTAGTGAAAGAGATAAAGTAAAATTCACTGTTCACACAAAGGTAAATGTGATTTTATGCTTGTATTATTTTAGGTATTTATTGTGCTAATGTTACATATACAATAATTTATTGACTAGAACTTTGGTTTTGAACATAGAACGAAACTGTGTGTGTGTGTGTGTGTGTGTGTGTGTGTGTGTGTGTTCATTTATAATTCACTGGTGCTATTTTAACAAAAATGTTTTAGGGAAATGTTTTTCTTTTTTATTCTTTTTTGTTGAAAGTATTACATATATCTCCTTTTTCCCCCCATTGACCTCTCCTGCCCCCCAGCACATGCTCTCACCCCACTACTATCTGTGTCCATTGGCTGTGTTTATATGCATGATACAAGTCCTTTGTTGTTCTCTTACTCCTTCCCCTAACCCCACCTCTTCTTTCCCCCTGAACTTTGACGGTCTGTTTGATGCTTCTATGTCTCTGTATCTATTTTAATATATTTTTAATGATTTCAGTGAGGGCGAGAGAGAGAGAAACATCAATGACAGAGAATCATTGATCAGCTGCCTCCTGCACACCTCACACCGAGAATCAAGCCTGCAACCTGGGCATGTGCCCCTGACTGGAATTGAACCAGGGACCTTTCAGTCCACAGGCTGATGCCAAACCAGCTAGGGCTCTGTATCTATTTTCAGTTATCAGTTTGTGTTGTTCATTATATTCCACAAATGAGTGAGATCATGTGATATTTATCTTTCTCCGACTGGCTTATTTCACTTAGCATAATAATGCTCTCTAGGTTCATCGTAGAGTTGCAAATGGTAAGAGTTCTTTCTTTTTTACAGCAGCATAGTATTCCATTGTGTAGATGTACCACAGTTTCTTAATCCAGTCATCTGCTGATGGGCACTTAGGCTGTTTCCAAATCTTAGCTATTGTAAATTGTGCTGCTATGAACAAAGGGGTACATATATTCTTTCTGATTGATGTTTCTAAGTTCTTGGGATATATTTGTAGAAATGGAATTACTGGGTCAGTGAGAGTTCCATTTTTAATTTTTTTGAGGAAACTCCATACTGTTTTCCATAGTGGCTATACTAGTCTGCATTCTCACCAGCAGTGCACGCGAGTTCCTTTTTCTCTGCATCCTTACCAACACTTGTTGTTTGTTGATTTTTTGATGATAACCATTCTGACAGGTGTGAGATGGTACCTCATCGTTTTGATTTGCATCTCTTGGATGATTAGTAACTTTGAGCATTCTTTCCTATGTCTCTTGGCCTTCTAATGTCCACTTTCAAAAAGTATCTATTTTAGTTTTTTGCCCATTTTTTTATTGGATTGTTTGACTTCCTTTTGTTATATTGTATGAGTTTCCTATGTATTTTGGAGATTAACACCTTATCCAGTATAACATTGGCAAATATGTTCTCCCATGCAGTGGGCTCTTGTTTTTATTGAGGGTTTCTTTTGCAGAAGATTTTTATTTTGATATACCCACATTTGTTTATCTTCTCTTAGTTTCCATTGTCTTAGGAGATGTGTCAGTAAAGATATTGCTACAATACATGTCTGATATTTTGCTGCCTATGGATTCTTCTAAGATTTTTATGATTTCCCTTCTTACATTTAAGTCTTATCCATTTTGAGTTTATTTTTGTGTATGGTATAAGTTGATGATCTAGTTTCAAATTTTTGCATGTATCTGTCCAATTTTCCCAACACCATTTTTTTAAGAGACTCTCTTGACTCCATTATATGCTATTGCCTCCTTTGTCAAATATTAATTAAGCATAATGACTCAGGTCGATTTCTGGGCTCTCCGTTCTGTTTCATTGGTCTATATGTCTGTTCTTGTGCCAGTATCAGGCAGTTTTGAGAACAGTGGCTTTCTAATATAGCTTGATATCTAGTATTGTGATCCTCCAATTTTGTTCTTCTTTCTGCTGCAGCTATTCAGGGTTTTTATTCCATATAAATTTTTGAGAGTTTTTTCTAGTTCTGTAAAATATGCTGTTGGTATTTTAATGGGAATTGCATTGAATCTATAGATTGCTTTGGATAGTATGGACGTTTTAATGATGTTGATTCTTTATTGTTCCACTTGTTTATATCTTGCTCCATCTTTTTTCAATGTCCTATAGTTTTCGGAGTACAGGTCTTTCACCTCCTTAGTTAAATTTATTTCTAGGTATCTTAATTTTTTTATTGCAATGATAAGTGGAATTGTTTTTTTAGGAAATATATTTTTTAAATATTAACATTAAAAATGAGTCATAAAAAGAATGAAATCATTTGCATGGATGGACCTAGAGGGTATTGTGCTACATGAAATAAGTCAAAAAAATAAGTCACATATGATTTCACTTATATATGAAATCTAAAGAAAAAGTAAATAAATAAAAATTGAAAGAGACTCATAGACACAGAGAACAAACTGAAATTGCCAGAGGGAATGAGTGTTGAGGGACTCTGAAAAGGTGAAGGGATTAAGTACAAATTGATTGTTGTAAAATAGTCATGGGGATGTAAAAGTACAGCATAAGGAAACTATAATAATAAATGCATAATATGCTAATTAGACCAGACAGCCCAACAAACTTCCATATGAAGCTGGGGGCTGCAAGGGCTGAGGCAAGCCACCACAGTTGTGAGGGCCAAACCCCTTGCACGAATTTCATGCATTGGGCCTCTAGTATAGTCAATAATATTGTAATAAATGTGTATGGTACCAGGTGGGCACTAAAAATAATCAGGGGGAACACTTTGTAAAGTATATATGATTGTTTAACCACTATACTATACACCTGAGACTACTATAAACTAATAATAAATATAAACAGTAATTGAAAATGAAATTTAAAGTTGTTGTTTTTTTCTTTAAAGGAGGCACAGAGCACAATTCTGCTATATTCTAGGAATATTTAGTGCATACCACTAACAAAATCTACCATATCAGTGGTCGACAAACTTATTAGTCAGCAGAGCCAAATATCAACAGTACGATTGAAATTTCTTTTGAGAGCCAAATTTTTTAAAGTTAAACTTCTAATGCCACTTCTTCAAAATAGACTCGCCCAGGCCATGGTATTTTGTGGAAGAGCCACACTCAAGGGGCCAAAGAGCAGCATGTGGCTCGTGAGCCTCAGTTTGCCAACCACTATACTGTATGAATTACATGAGTAGTCAAAACCAAGTGACTCACAGTAATAAGCAGAGACACACACACTATAAAAATAATGACTTTTTTCTCCCTAAAGGGACTACAATATTTCTAAGATTTTAACTGGATTGCAATCTTGCATTTTATTTGATACACTTAAGAATTTGTTGAGGAGTTTGCCTCTTAGGGTTTCTCAACATTATGTAAATAAATCATGTTTGTGGAAGGAACTAAAACATACATATCTATATCTAATTAGAAATCTTTTACACAATTTTTAATCGTGTTTTTATTTTTCAAAAATATTTTTATTGATTTCAGAGAGGAAGAGAGAGAGAGATAGGAAACATCAGTGATAAGAGAGAATCATTGATCGGCTGCCTCCTGCAGACTCTACACTGGAGACTGAGCCCGCAACCCGGGCATGTGCCCTGATGGGGAATCAAACCGTAACTTCCTGGTTCATAGGTCGACGCTCAACCACTGAGTAACCCTGGCCAGATGAATTTTACACAGACTATGAAAGGTGACTTATACCCTAGCCTGGTAGCCAGTTAGTTGGAGCATAGTTCCATATTCACCAAAATGTTTCAGGTTTGATCCCCACTCAGTTTTGATCCCTAGTCGGGAGGCAACCGATTGATGCTTCTTCCTTGGGTGTCTCCTTCCCTCCCTCTCCATAACCTCTATTTCTTCCTTTGAAAACAAAAAAAAATCAATAAAACCATATCCTTGGGTGCGAAATTAAAAGTGACTTACAACATGAGTAGTTGGGGGGGGAAAAAACAATGGCATTTGCATAGAGATGGAGCTTGGAATAAAATTCTGAGTGTTTGAATATGTAGACACAGCGCACACATATTATGCTAATAGAAGAACTTTCTTCTATAAGCAAACACCTCTCAATTGTCATTGACATGTAGTAGAGTCTGCGATGGTTTAAAGAGTCAACATGATGTTTCCTGTATTAGTCTATACTTCCTGGGAAAAAGGTGTGTTCTTCTGAATGTAGTTTATTCACTTCACTCCTTCAGCAACCTATTGTGAAGAGAAAGAAGATATGTAAAGGTATTACTATAGATGATGACTCATCAAATTAGGGTCCTCAGGCCAAATTTAACTTCCTGTTTTTGTAAATAAAGTTTTATTGGAATACACATAAACACAAAAAGAATGAATAGGACCTAGACATAATGCAGATTTAATTTTCTCTAGACTTTTATTAATAAATTAGAGGCCCAATGCACGAAATTCATGCATCGGGGGAGAGGCCTTCAGCCTGGCCTACATCCTCTTGCAACCTGGGATCACTGGCTCCTAACTGCTTGCCTGCCTGCCTGATCACTCCTAATTCTGCCTGCCTGCCTGATCACCCCTAACCACTCATCTTGCCTGCCTGATCGCCACTAACACCACTGCCTGCCTGCCTGTCTGCCTGATCACTCCTAATTGCCTCTGCCTGTCTGCCTGATAATCCCTAACCACCTCTGCCTGCTTGCCTAATTGCCCCTAAGCACCTCTGCCTGCCTGCCTGCCTCATTACCCCTAACCACTTGCCTGCCTGCCTGATCACTCCTAACTGCTCGCTGTGGGGTGGGGCCAGCCAGGGCAAGGGGCTATGGTCTCTGGTCATTCTGGTTGTTGCACTGTTTCAATTACTCAGCTTTTATTATATAGGATTTTGTCAGTGTTGTTTTTATTTTGTTGTGTTCCTTTAGTTAATCAAATTGCTGTCTTATAAATTATTTTAATTTACATTTCCGCTTTCAGGCACATTTTCAGATTGTAGATCTATTTTCTTTTGTTTGCATAGTTGAGTTTGATATATAGTAATAGAATAACTTTTTTTTTTAATATATTTTATTGATTTTTTACAGAGAGGAAGGGAGAGGGATAGAGTCAGAAACATCGATGAGAGAGAGACATCGATCAGCCGCCTCCTGCACGCCCCCCACTGGGGATGTTCGCGCAACCAAGGTACATGCTCGTGACCGGAATCGAACCTGGGACCTTTCAGTCCGCAGGCTGACGCTCTATCCACTGAGCCAAACCGGTTTCGGCTAGAATAACTTTTTAAGTAAAGGTGAAATGTTTGTTTAGAGCTCTTTATTGTAATTTTAATTTTTATTCAAAAGAATTTCTGTCTTTGCAGAGTTCATTACCAAATTTTAAACAAAATGAGTTTTCTGTCGTTCGACAACATGAGGAATTTATCTGGCTTCATGATTCCTTTGTTGAAAATGAAGACTATGCAGGTTACATTGTAAGTGTTGAAGTTCCATTTTAATCTGATTTTCAGGAGTGTTTTAGATACTTTGTGTTGAAATCTTATTTAGCATTTTTAATGGACTAATGTAATTTTCAAAAATTGCCAGTTACAAAACATAATTGGTTACCACCTTTAATTCTAAATTGTCTTGTTTAGGAATGTGGGAGCGTGGATATGTTATGCTACCTCATTTAACTTACATTCTTACAGTATATTGGAATTGTAACAGACTTGTCCTAAGGATTTATTAAGCGGGTGTTACAAACCATACTAGTTTTGAACCTTTAGGTAGGAAGATTAAATTTTGATTTGGAGGCAGTTTAAGAAGTTATCTAATTTAAATATGTGCCATCTGTTGTGCCTTAGCTGTTAACCACACTCAAATGCCATTGAAATCATCCTGACCTGATTCCATCTTCATTCTCATGACTACACCTTAGTCATTTGCTTCTTTCTTTCTTTTTTTTTTCTTTTTGTAATATATTTTATTGATTTTTTACAGAGAGGAAGGGAGAGGGATAGAAAGTCAGAAACATCGATGAGAGAGAGACATCGATCAGCCGCCTCCTGCACGCCTCACACTGGAGATGTGCCTGCAAGCAAGGTACATGCCCCCGACTGGAATCAAACCTGGGACCTTTCAGTCTGCAGGCCGACGCTCTATCCACTGAGCCAAACCGGTCTCGGCCATTTGCTTCTTTCTACAATTGACAGTGCATTCTTTTGGGGGTTGTTGTTGTTGTTTACAATTACCAGTTTATAGAAAGTATACAACTCAGGAACAACCAAATGGAAGACATCTAAAGGACAATGTATGGGGATGTGGGGTGGGCACTGGAAACTGCTCTTTCTCTTCCTGTCCTATTTCCACCTTTTCCCCCTCTCATCTTCTTGTTTGATAGCATTTTCTTACTATTTTCTCCTTCTAGAGCAGTGGTTCTCAACCTGTGGGTCAAGACCCCATGGGGGTCAAATGACCCTTTCACAGAGGTCGCCTAAGACTATTGGAAACACCTATTTCCCATGATCTTAGGAACCAACACACTGCTCCTCGGTGTAGCAAAATGTAGCAATGTAGTTTACTGTTGTTATATGAAGACTGTTGCCCATACTACACCACAATTCAAGACACAATTTCATTTACTTGTAATTAGAAATAAATATTTCACAATATATAATTACATATTGTTTTTATGATTAATCACTATGCTTTAATTATGTTCAATTTGTAACAATGAAAATACATCCTGCATATCAGATATTTACATTACAGTTCATAACTAGCAAAATTACAGTGATGAAGTAGCAATGGAAATCATTTTATGGTTGGGGGTCACCACCACATGAGGAGCTGTCTTAAAGGGTCGCAGCATTAGGAAGGTTGAGAACCACTGTTCTAGAGACTAAACATTCCTCAAAGATCAAGACTGGACATATTTTCCTATGTTCATTGCTCAGCGTCATGCCTGGCACATAGTAAATGCCATGTGCAAGTATGGACATATATGTGCTGGACTATATTTGATGCTTCTTTCCCTATTGTTTTTCTTAATATAATCATTTTCTAGCAGTCATTTTATTTAATTTTTTAAATTTTTTCTTCCTCGTATCTTACCTGCTCTCTTTAATTTCCATCATTTCCCCATAACAGTTCTTGTGGGCCCTTCCTCCTTTTTTCTTATATCCTTTCTTGACTGATATTTCTCTTACAGTTAAAGGTAAGTACTTATTTGTCCCCTTACCATGAGTGAAGAGAATGAGATTAGTGTGTCTTTTTCTCTTCCTGTTTTTTTGTTTTTGTTTTTTTGTTTTTTAAATATATTTTATTGATTTTTTACAGAGAAGAAGGGAGAGGGCAGAGAGCCAGAAACATCAATCAGCTTCCTCCTGCATATCCCCTGCCGGGGATGTGCCCGAAACCAAGGCACATGCCCCTAACCGGAATCAAACCTGGGACCCTTCAGTCCGCAGGCCGACGCTCTATCCTCTGAGCCAAATCGGTTTTGGCATCTCTTCCTGTTTTTAAGCCAGTGTTTTCTGCTTCTAGTACACTGCTCCAATCCAGGAACCCACTTTAACATCCCTTGCTTGATCTTACTGTTAGCATTCATTCATTTATAAAAACACAGACTAGGATAAAGGTAATATGAGTTTAATTTAAAAATGTATTTGTATTTAATTATACCATTTATATACTTTTGAAAATGATATGCATATTTGCTATATATTATTTACTTAATGTGTAATCAGAGATTAATATACCTATACAAACTATTGTTCTAATACTAGAAAATAATGCCCTGCTATATTTCTTTCTTGGTATAAATGGTTTCAAGGATTTGAATTTCTAGACCTAATAAAATTATCTAACCCCAACCCAGGGGTCGGCAAACTCATTAGTTAACAGAGCCAAATATCAACAATACAACGATTGAAATTCCTTTTGAGAGCCAAATTTTTTAAACTTAAACTTCTAACGCCACTTCTTCAAAATAGACTCATCCAGGCTGTGGTATTTTGTGGAAGAGCCACAGTCAAGGGACCAAAGAGCCGCATGTGGCTCGCAAGCTGCAGTTTGCCGACCACTGCTCTAACGTGACTTGAGATATTGCTGGTGCCCTCTTCTCATTCACAAAGTCTTTTATGGTAGTTATAGTACAACTGCTGCAAGAAATTAAACAGTCATTAAAGTTAGTGATTTGGTTCTATTACAGATCCCACCAGCACCACCAAGACCTGATTTTGATGCTTCAAGGGAAAAACTACAGAAGCTTGGAGAAGGAGAAGGGTCCATGACCAAGGAGGAATTCACAAAGATGAAACAGGAACTGGAAGCGTATGTGATTTTTGTTGCTTTTGTTAATTATGTTTGTTTTAACACCCTTTTTAATTTTATTTATTTATGTGTGTGTGTGTGCTCTCCAATATCCCATCCTTTTAATCATTTCACCACAGTGACCCTTTCTGGAAGATGCAAGCTTAAGTCACAGAACCAGTGTTAACAGTCATGATCAGAGCCTACAGGAAAATTATGGAATAATTGTCTACATTGTAAAATTCTTTAAATTAAGGGTTCAAATAGAACTGAAGATTAGTAATGGAGGGTTCAAAAGTTTATGAAAAATAATGACTTTTTAAAGCAGAATAAACTTGTTTTTTATTTATTTATAAGGTCTTAGTCATTTGCAACCTGGTGATTTTTTTTTTAATACATTTTTATTTATTTCAGAAAGGAAGGGAAAGAGAGATAGAAACATCAGTGATGAGAGAGAATCATTTATCGGCTGCTTCCTGCACACTCCCCACCAGGGATTGAGCCTGTAAGCCAGGCATGTGCCCTTGACCAAACTTGAACTGGGGACCCTTCAGTGTGCAGGCCAGCACTCTATCCACTGAGCCAAATCAGCTAGGGCAACCTGGTGATCTTTTTTTCGATATGTGCATACTGCCAAAATTTCTGTTTCTTGTATGAGTGCATACTTGTATGAGTATGCACTGAGCAATTCTGCATATATCCTGTTCTTTTTAATTTTTTTATGTTTTTTTAATATATTTTATTGATTTTTCACAGAGAGGAAGGGAGAGGGATAGAAAGTTAGAAACATCGATGAGAGAGAGAGACATCGATCAGCTGCCTCCTGCACGCCCCCTACTGGGGATGTGCCCGAAACCAATGTACGTGACCTTGACCAGAATCAAACCTGGGACCCTTCAGTCCGCAGGCCAATGCTCTATCCACTGAGCCAAACCAGTTTCGGCAATATCCTGTTCTTTTTAAAGTGTGTTGTGCATGTGAGAGACAGAGAGATTTTCCCCTCTTCTCTGCCTATTTTCCCCTCAGTCTCTGGCTGAAGAGACTAAAATAGGGAAGTTACAAAAGAGTAGTTTAAAAATGTTTTTGATGCCGAGACTGGTTTGGCTCAGTGGATAGAGCGTCGGCTTGCAGACTGAAAGGTCCCAGGTTCGATTCCGGTCAGGCCATGTACCTTGCTTGCGGGCACATCTCCACTGTGGGGTGTGCAGGAGGTGGCTGATCGATGTCTCTCTCTCATCAATGTTTCTGACTTTCTATCTCCTTTCCTCTCTGTAAAAAATCAATAAAATATTTTTAAATGTTTTTGATTATGATAATTAGTTCCATATATACTAGAAATGTATTATATCTTTGACAATTTGAGATATTTCCTTTTTAAAAATTTTTTTATTGATTTCAGAGAGGAAGGAGGGAAGAGAGAGAGAAACATCAGTGATGAGAAGGAATCATTGATTGGCTGCCTCCTATATGATCCACACACTGTGGATCAAGCCCACAACCTTCACATGTGCCCAGGCTGGGAATCGAACAGTGACCTCCTGTTTCATAGGTCAATACTCAACCACTGAGCCATGCTGGCTGGGCTTTCTGTTTCATTCTTGGCATATTTGTTGAAAATACAAAATACTTTTCTCTTTTATTAAATATTTGAAGTAACTTTGGATTTACGGTATATTGTTTTTCTGTATTTTGAGAATTTTACAAGGAAATAATTTTCCTTACAGTGTCATCCCCCTCATCATTCTTTTTCTGATTATTTCTCCCCTTCATGCTTTTCCTTTCTCTTTTTCCACTTAGATTCAGTTATAAGCATATATTCACACTGCTGCTAGAGTCTTTTTCAGAATACTAAATTCTTGACAAGATAAATTGCAAAGTAGCTCTTCTTTGTCAAGCTATACGGTGACAGATATATTAAGAATTCTGTCAATGCTGGGTGCAAGCTATAGTCTGATACAAGTTACATAGTTTTATAGTTTATAAGACTGAAAACTGGAAATTAGCAGAGCACATTAATATTGAAGCATCTGTGGTTTTCCAGTGGCCCTGATCATGATTCTTTTGTGGTCTGGTTAGGGGTTGGATAACAGAGAACCTTGGGTTTATTCTACTGCTACCTCCATCCTCTGCATCCTTCTTTTTTGTCTTCACTGAATGACTACCCTCACAGAGATCAAACTTCTCCCAACATTGATCCTGCTGGTTTGCTGGTATGTAAAACTTATCCTCCTTGCACGTAGTTGAAGCAAGAATATTGGACCTTAAGTGTTTTGTTTTGTTTTCTTCAAACTGACATGTATTACTGTATGATCGCTGTGATTCACTGATATTAAAATATTTTAAGCACAGTTCTTCGATGTAATGGTAAAAAGTAGTCTGTCTATGGTGTGCTTCTTTCTTGTGTTTCTGGGTAATTAGAAAAAATATGTATTAATGTTGAAAATATGCTTACTTAGATTTGGGTTTTGGTATTTTTTTTGTATGAAGTTGTTTAAAAGTAGTAATTAAATCTAGAAATTGAATCAGTAAAATTGAACCCAATAATTTGTAGTAAACTTTCTCTAAAGCTGAAAACAAATATCCCTAAAGTTACCTTTAAAATCAACTTGCATAGGAAGAAAGGTTCATAAAACCAAAAATATTAACATTTAACTATAATAAATATTACTAACTAGCATGAAGTCTTTTCAGAGCTGGGTTTTATATATTAATAGTTCAACTAAAATCTTTGTTTATTTGGATTATATTTCTAATTTTGCATTTAGAATAATTTAAAGATTATTTGCTGAAAATATGCAGATGATTTTCTAAATGATGCAGTGTTTTACCTTTAATTTTGTGTATTATTTCTAGTGAATACTTGGCAATATTCAAGAAGACTGTTGCAATGCATGAAGTATTCCTGTGTCGTGTGGCAGCACATCCTATTTTGAGAAAAGATTTAAATTTCCATGTCTTCTTGGAATATAATCAAGATGTGAGTATTGATTTGATTAAAGTAGTGATCAAGGCTTATTTTTAAAGAGTCATTGGAAAAGGTAGGGAGTAGTTTTAAAAGGTTTATGATCTCCTTTTATAATGTTATTTCTTTTTCAAGAAAAGCAGTTTAAAGTGATACTTTTTCAATGGCAGGGCAGTATTTCATTAGAACTTGAGTAGATTAATTGAAGAGATGACAGTATATCATGTCACTTCATGGGACATTGATTTTCATCCTAAATTGTGAACTTCTTAAGGAATAAGGTTAGCCTGGCCAGTGTTGGTTGGTGATTGAGTGTCAACCCATAAACCAGACAGTCACAGTTCGATTCCCGGTCAGGGCACATGCCTAGATTTTTGCCTCAATCCCAGTAGCAGGCAGCCAGCCAATCAATGATTCTCTCTTATCGTTGTTTCTATCTCCCTCTCCCTTCCACTCTGAAATCAATAAAATAATTTTTTTAAAAAGAAAAATAAGGTTATAAAATTGATCAATGCTTCTTAAATTTGAGTTTGGAATCTTCTGAAGCCTTATGGAGAATTCAGGGAGGTGCTTGAGCTAAAGAATTCTAGTTTACCTTTGGTTTAATTATTGACTCTTAATCTACTTAACTGACCTTTGTGCTGATCACACTTAATTTTTCTCCTTCCCTCCCTGCCTAAAAACTCTATTTTAGAGAAGAAGAAAAAAAAAAACTATTTTAGTGCAGAAAGAGAGATTGAAGCAGTTGAGCTTTAAAGATTTCTTTATTCATTGTGCTGGCAAAAAAAATTGCATGGGTACTTTTCACAAGCATAAATGTGGTATGTGGTATTGTCATATGGTCTTTTTATAAATAGTAATTGTAAAGAATGCTAGCTATATCATCCTATATAATAAAGGTAATATGCAAATTAACCCTCACCCTCACAAGATTGCTGCCTACAACCAGGCCAGCAGGGGGGTTAGTGAGAGACAACCAAACAACTGAACAAGCAGGCTGCATGGGGCGATCAAGCCAGCAGAAGAGTTAGTGAGGGATGACCAAACAACTGAAGAGTAGGCTGCATGGGATGACCAGGCCGGCAGGGGGGCTGTGAGGAGCAACCAGGTCGGCGGGAGGAGCGGGGACAGTTGGGAGCAATCAGGACGGCAGGGGGTGAGGGGGCAGTAAGAGGCAACCAGGCCAGGCAGAGTGGGGTAATTGAGGGTGACCAGGACAGCTGGGGGGAGCAGTAAGGGTGACCATGTCGGCAGGGGAGAGACAGGAGCAACCAGGCCGACAGGGAGGGGACGGTTGGGGGTGACCTGGCCAGCAGAAGGGGGCAGTGAGGGGTGACCTGCCCTGCAAGGAGGGGGAGGGCAGTTAGGGGCAATCAGGATGGCACACAGAGGCAGTGAGGAGCGATCAGACTGGCAGGGGCGAGCAGTTAGGGGCAGGCAGGCAGCCAGGTGAGCAATTAGGAGCCAACAGTCCAGGATTGTGAGCAGGATGTCCCCCAAGTGGTCCCAAATTAGAGAAAGTGCAAACTGGGCTGAGGGAACCCCACCCCTACACCCGTGCACAAATTTCGTGCACCAAGCCTCTAGTCCTGTATAATAAAAGGATAATATGCAAATCAACCAAACGGCAAAACAACAAGTCACTATGATGCACACTCACCACCAGAGAGCAGATGCTCAACACAGGAGCTGCCCCCTGGTGGTCAATGTGCACCCCTGGGGGGAGCACAGCAGCCCACCTCTGCAGCAACACTGAATATATCTGGCTGATGGCTGAGGCTGGGGAGCAGGCCTAAGCCATCATTCAGACATCCCCCAAGGGCCCTCGGGTGCTGCGTGAAAGGGTGCAGGCCAGGCTGAGGGACAACCCTTCTCCCCACCCCCTGGTCACAAATGTCATTCACTGAGCCTCTAGTGAATTATAAAAAGCTAACAATGACTCATGAATAGCCCTAACTGGTTTGGCTCAGTGGATAGAGCGTTGGCCTGCAGACTGAAGGGTCCCAGGTTTGATTCTGGTCAAGGGCATGTACCTTGGTTGCAGGCACATCCCTAGTAGGAGGTGTGCAGGAGGCAGCTGATCAATGTTTCTCTCTCATCGATGTTTTAACCCTCTATCCTTCTCCCTTTCTGTAAAAAATCAATAATAATAATAATAAAAATGACTCATGAATAGGGTTGCTAAAAACGTGGAAAACATATAGAATGCTGTCATCACTTTTTTACCTTTATGAGTTTGTTTTCACTGGTCCTTACTTATGCCCTGTACTAAAACCTTAATAGTAATTTGGTAGACTGCATAGGTGTAAAGTGAGGCATGGTAGTATCAGTTCAAGGCCACTTGAGCAAGAGAAACAGCAGCCTTATGTTCCAAGTACTCTGTGCCACAGCCTTAAAACTATCTGAAATTATATATCTGTACTTTTAAAATTTATTTATATATTTATCATCTATCTCCCTCTACAAAAATGTAGGCTTTCTAAGAACAAGATTTTAATTTTTCACCACTATATCCTCACTATTTTAGAATAGTGCCTGGCAATTAAAATGTAAATTAACATTTGTTAAAATAATTAGTGAAAGGTTATTAAGTGTTTAAATCATCTTTATAAATTAAATTTTCAGAACTCAGGATTTCATAAATTTTCTCCCACCTAGCAAGATTTATTTTTTACTATGCTATGACTATTTTGTAACTACAAATTTGCACTATTTAATCCTTTCTCCTTTTTCACCCATTCCTCCAACCCCCACACATGCCCCAGCTGGCAACTGTCAAAATTTTCTCTGTATCTATAAGTTTGTTTTTATTTTACTTACTAGAGGCCCAGTGCACAAAATTCATGCTGGGGTGGGGGGTTGTCTCTCAGCCTAGCTTGCACCCTCTCCAATCTGGGACCTCTTGAGGGATGTCCAACCGCCTATTAAGCCCAATCCCAGTGGGACATCCCTCTCACAATCCAAGACTGCTGGTTCCCAACCGCTCTCATCCCTGCTTGCCTGATTGCCCCTAACTGTTTCTGCCTGCCAGCCTGATCACCACCTAACCCAGTGGTCGGCAAACTCATTAGTCAACAGAGCCAAATATCAACAGTACAGGGATTGAAATTTCTTTTGAGAGCCAAAACTTTTTAAACTTAAGCTTTTTCTAACACCACTTCTTCAAAATAGACTCGCGCAGGCCATGGTATTTTGTGGAAGAGCCACACTCAAGGGGCCAAAGAGCCACATGTGGCTTGCGAGCCGTGGTTTGCCAACCACTCCCCTGCCAGCCTGATCAATGCCTAACTGCTTCCTGGCCGGCCTGATTGCCCCTAAGTGCCCTGCTCTGCAGGCCTGGTCCCCCCCAACTGCCCTTTCTGCTGACCTGGTCTCCCCCAACTGCCCTCCCCTGTAAGCCTGCCCCCCCCCCCCCACAATTGCCTTCCCTGGCAGAATTGGGTCCCCTCAACTTCCCTCCCTTGTTGGCCTAGTCTGTCCCAACTGCTCTCCTCTGCCAGCCTGGTCACCCCCAACTGCCCCAAACTTCCCTCCCCTGCTGGCCATCTTGTGTTCACCTGTGTCCATCTTGTATCTTGGAGTGATGCTCAATTTGCATATTACTCTTATTAGATAGGATTCATTTATTTGGTTTTTTTCAGATTCCACATATAAGTGAAATCATATGGCATTTGTCTTTCTCTGTTGACTTATTTCACTCAGCACGATGCTCTCTATCTAGGTTCATCCATGTTGTTGCAGAGGGCAAGATTTCATTCTTTCTTATGGCTGAGTTATATTCCATTGTATATATCTACCATTTCTTTCATTCAGCTTTAATGGACACTTAGGTGGCTTCCATGTCTTGTCTATTATAAATAATGCTGAAATAAACATCGATGTATATATCTTTTTAACTTAGTGGTTTGGATTTCTTTGAATAAATACCCGAAGGCAATCAGGGCCAGTAGCCACTGCTCATACCCGCTGACAGCACCAAGCAATCGGGGCCAGCGCCGGCAGCGGGTGCAAGAGGTGGCTGCTGGCCCCAATCGCCTCTTGGGAGCAGGGGGAGGTGGAGAAACCCTGAGGGGCAATCAGAGATGGCAGTGCCACCTACACCTGCTGACGGCACCAAGCAATCAGGGCCTGTGCCGGCAACGGGTGCGAGAGCCCAGTGGGACTGCATCAAACGGGAACAAAGAATTTTCAGTAACCACCAGTGGCTCACCCAATGACAGCAACCAGCACCCCCACTCACCTGCTCCATCATCCCACCGCGGCCGATGCCTGCCATGTTCTGCACTCTGCTGCCAATGCCCACAAAGTTCCATGCACACCCCCTGGTGGTCAGTGCACATCATAGCAGCCAGTTGTTTGGTTGTTCTGCTGTTCAGTCTATTTGCATATTTGGGTTTTAGATAGATAGATAGACAGACAGACAGACAGATAGATAACCATTGTTTAGAACTCTATATCAAATCTATT
Organism: Lasiurus cinereus; assembly: GCA_011751065.1. NCBI lineage: Eukaryota > Metazoa > Chordata > Mammalia > Chiroptera > Vespertilionidae > Lasiurus > Lasiurus cinereus. The sequence goes on along the minus strand of JAAGEH010000032.1, from coordinate 37,731 downwards.
GCTTGCCTTTATTTCTTTTAGTTCTCTTTCTGGAGATTTCTCTTGTTCTCTCATTTGGGGCATGTTTCTTTGTCTCCCCATTTATATCTGCTGGTCTTGGTAGAGAGGCCTTGTGTGGTAGGTGTCCTGGCAGCCCAGTGGTGCAATCTCCCTAATCACCTGAGCCAGGTGTCCAGTATGTCCCTTGTGTGAATGATGTGTGTCCTCTGGTAGTTGAGCCTTATTTGCTGTTTGGAGGGTTGACCCTCTGGCTGAATGGTTGTAAGAATGGCAATGACTATAATGGAAGAACTATTGGTGCAGGGGCTGACACTGCCTAGCAGAATTCACTTTAGTAGGGCTTTAGTGCCTACTGAGTCTGCCCTTTGGCTGTGTCGTTTGTGGAGGTAGTTGGGTTGGGTGCTCTGATTTGGTTGGAAGATGACCACCAGGTATATTAGTTCTGGGGCACTTGAGGTGTAGGCCAAGGTCAGCTGCTACCTCTGCCCTGCCCAGGGCCACCTTGTATGAGCTACAAAGTGGTTGCCACTTCTCCTGGGTTTGGAAGTTCCTGGGATAGGCTAACTTATGAACCAAGTTTGGCCACTGCACATGCTGGACTTGAGGCTACTTAGTAAGAGGTATAAGGCACACTGAGGCCAGATGCTGCTTGTTTGTGGTTCATGAACCTTTGAGAGATTTTTTTGAAAATTGCTTTATGAACCAAACAGGCTATTTGTATGGAAAAGCCACTGGCAGTAGCTTGAGTGGGCCCACAACTTGGATTGGGTGGGCTCTCAGGGAGTCACCAGGACTCTATGAATAGTGTCAGCCCTGTTGATGAATATCCAAATATTAGTAGCCCCGCGCCCAAATCCATGCACTAATAGCTCTCAGCAGGGCCTGGCTACTCCATGCCCGCTGCCCAGAGGCTCTCAACGGCCCAGAGGGCCCATCCGCAGCTGGGAAATGCAAACAACTTCCCTTCCTGTTCTCAGGAACTCCAATAAAGGACTTCCTCCTTCTCAGCCAGCCTCTGCCACCAACTCCTCCTCTCACACTATCCCCCCACACCTCCACCCTGTAGCCACCTGGATTTGACCTTGCCCGGGAGTCAAGGGCCATTCAGCTCTGCTCAGCTCACCAGTTCCTTCTCTTATGCAAGTGTTCTGCGCCCCAGCCTGGCCAGAGTCCCTCCGTGGCCAGGCGCAGAATGCTTACCTTGTCACCACAGCAATGAAGCAAGCATTCGGCCAGGCCGCTCACACTGCCCGCTCTCAGAAGCCATCCCCCTGGGACTGGGGGATTCCAGTGGGGCTGAGAGGACTGGGCACTGCCATATTGTGGCTGTGGATGCTATCATCTTTGTGGGGGAGTGATGGTTAATTTGCATATTGCCCTTTTATTAGATAGGGTAGCAGCAGCCTTTGTCTACAGAAAGAGGGCTCAGCAAAGTGCCAACACTTCTGTCTTGAAGAAAGCTGTCCCTCCAGCTCTTGCCCCAAAGCCAGACTGTTCAGTTCCTCCCTGTTCAGTTCAATCCCTAGTGCCTTTTGAGCTGCTGCTCCAGTGCTGGAGCTCAAGGCAAAGGAGTAATTCCATGCATGGGCCCTTTAAGAGGAATACCTGCTAAAAAAAAAAAAAAGAAAGAAAAAAATGAAAGAGGAATACCTGGACTCCAGCCCTCCCTCCCACTTAGAATAAACTCCTCTGGTTTTCACAGCCAGAAGCCTTCCTGCCACTGGAAATCTGGTATGGGGAACCTGATGTGGGTCTGGGACTACTCACTCGTCGGGGGGACCTCCACAGCCAAAATATCCTTCCCAATTTTCTGCCACATGTGGTTGTGGGACCAGCCCATTTCACATCCCCATTCTTCCTACCAGTCTCCACATGGCTTCTTCTGTATATCCTTGGTTATAGGAATTCTCTTCAGCTAGACTTCAGGCGATTCTCAATAATGGTTGTTCTGTAATTTAGTTTATGGAAGGAAATCAGTAGTGTTTACCTATTCTGAGTTGTTGTGTTTTTTTCTTACAATCTAGTACCTTATATATATATGATACTGGATTGTATCATTTGCCTAATATGCAAATTGTCCCCACAGTAGTTTGATAGGGAGATTGATCGCTCACTATGACATGTGCTGACCACCAGGGGTGGTGCAGAACAAAGGAGGGCCCCAGCCAGCAGCTGGGGAAGTCACATCAATTGGTTGCTTCCTACATGTGCCCCTACCAGGGCTGGGAATTGAACCCTCGACTCTTCAAGTTCACAGGCTGACACTGTGACCAACGAGCCACACAGGCCAAGGAAATATAGTTGTTCTTTGCCCTCTCCTGCATTTTGACTTTGTTAGCAACCCTTTTGTCTTTACTTCTTTCTAACCTACTCTAGAGTGCCTGCTCCATTATTTATAAGGTTATGACTTCAGACAGTTCTTTCTCATTTTTCATGAAAGCTTATTTTAGTTCTTCTTGATCCGATTTTCACCTTTTTCACTGGGAATGGAAGCGAATCCAAAATCAAGTCCCTGACCTTCCTATATCTCCCACAATCTTCACCCACCCTGGCAGCCACATTCATTTATTAACTTTCTTTTTTTATATCTTCCTCCAATCTGGATGGCTTTTATTTCTTTTGCTTGCCTAACTACCCTGGCTAAACCCTACAGTACAATGTTAAATAGAAATGACAACAATAGATACCCTCGTTGTGTCTCTGTCTTAGGAGGAAAGCATTCACCATTAAGTAATGTTTATTAGCTGTGGGTTTTTCATAAATGTCCTTCAGCAAGTTGAAGAAACTCCCTTCTTTCCCTAGTTTGTAAGTGTTTTTATCATGGGGGGGAAAATCTGCCCTAACTGGTTTGGCTCAGTGGATAGAGCATCGGCCTGTGGACACAAGGGTCCCGGGTTTAATTCCGGTCAAGGGCATGTACCTTGGTTGCAGGCACGTCCCCAGCAGGGGTTGTGCAGGAGGCAGCTGATGGATGTTTCTAACTCTCTCTTCCTTTCCCTTCCTCTCTGTGAAAAGTCAATAAAATATATTTTTTAAAAAAATCTATTGAGATGCTCATGTGATTTTTGTCCTTTAATTCTGTTAATGTGATGTATTACATTGTGCTTTTCTATTTTGACTAAGATACCTTTCTAGTTATGCTGGATCCCATGTACTTCTGGATCTTTGGAATCTCTTCTAAGTTTCCTCTCTCTCTCTCTCTCTCTCTCTCTCTCTCTCTCTCAAGTTTCTTCTTAACTCTTTGGCTACTTCCCAGTATCCTTCACAATCTTTTTTCTCCATATACCCATTCATTTAAATCTGATGCTTCCAAGTTTCCTCATTGAGTTCTTAAGTAATCTAGAAGTTCCTCTAGACTTCTGATTCCATAAATTATTCCTGAGTGATCTAATCTACTCCTATGGTTTCAGATTCTCTACTATGCTGTTAACTTATAAATCTCTATCACTCCTGAGTCCCAGCTATATTTATTAAGTAGCCTTCTGAAAAGCTCCATGTAGATGTTCTCTTGGCATTTTACCCTAAGTTGAATTTTTCCTTAAACCTATGCCTCTCCTCTTATATTCTCTATTTCAAAGAAGGTACCTTGACCTCCTAGTTCCTTAAAACCTGACACTTATACCCTGGCTGGTGTGGCTCAGTTGGTTTGCAGCATCCTGTGCACTGAAATGTTGCTGGTTTGATTCCCAGTCAGAGCACATGCCTCAATTTCTAGTAGGGAGTGTAGGAGGCAGCCAATCCATGTTTCACTTCCTCTCTCTCTCTCTCTCTCTCTCTCTCTCTCTCTCTCTCTCTCTCTCTGTCTCTTTCTCTCTCTCTCCTTCCTTCCCTTCTCTCTCTAAAAATGAATAAAAAATTTAAAAGCCTGCAGATTATCCGTGACTCCTCCTACTCCCTCTTCCTATTAGAAGTCACCAAATCCCATCTGTTTTACTATATTAGGAATGTGTCCATTTCTTTCAAAAACTTCATCTGGATTATTGAAGCTGCCTCTGACTGGTCATTCAACCTTCAGTTGTTCTTTTCTTTCTCATTACCTGAGTCTGTTTTAAGTTCCTTGGATGCTCTCTTAGTGCGTTATGGATATCTCTAATATACTCCTTACACTAGATGCTTAATCATATGTTTACTCCTTGTATCCTCTGCTACACCATAAATTATTTTAAGGACAGAGACCACCTCTTACTATTGATTTGTTAGTGGATTGTTAATGAGTAAATTAATGAATTAATCAATATCCAAAAAGTGCAGTTTTAAAAAATCAGTGTATGTTGGGGGTCCTAAAGATAGACCAGTGAATTCTAACTAGGAAGAGTTACATGAAGAGAGATGCCTTTTAATTTGGATGTTTAAGTCTGGATAGCAGTTTTGATAGGAGGGGAGGTACCATTTCGGGTAAGAAGGAACTTAAAAGTTCCGAGATTCTTTTTTTTTTTTCTTTTTGATTTTTTTTACAGAGAGGAAGGGAGAGGGATAGAGTTAGAAACATCGATGAGAGATAAACACCCATCAGCTGTCTCCTGCACTCCCCCTACTGGGGATGTGCCTGCAACCAAAGTACATGCCCTTGACCGGAATCGAATCTGGGACCTTTCAGTCCGCAGGCCGACTCTCTAGCCACTGAGCCAAACTGGTTTTGGTGCCGAGATTTTTTTGAGAATTATTTGGAATGTAAGTTTCAGTGGAGGTAAGTTGGAAAAGTAAATTGAATCAGATTGGTGAAAATCTTTAATAACATACTAAGGAGATTAGCTTTATTCTCTGAACATTGTAAAACTGTAAAGTTATTGAGTAGAGAAAAGATACTCAAAATTTGATTTTGGAAAGTTATCCCAAAGCAGCAGAATGGTTTGTATTGAGATGAAGGATGTTAACTAGTAGTCTAGGCAAGAGATAATGAGAACATTTACTAGGACAGAGTTAATGTAAAGAACAGATATCAGACATTTGCTGGTAGAATTTGAACTGTGAGAGAAAGAAATTGTAGATTATTTCAAGAATTTTAATGAGAGCCCTAAATTAATTTTTTTAAATGGATACGATATAGGCAGTTGGATCTATGAATCAGAAAAAGCTAAGAGGTAGTGATAGAGATTTGTGAGTTATTTACATAAAGGTGATCATTGAAGCCATGCCAATAGACAAGGAAGTTAGATAAGATGCTCCTTTATGGGACACCCTGGTGTAGCAAGTGGTAAAGTCAGAGTTATTACCTGCTTCTCAGTTTTACCTTAGATAACTATTCATGCCACTCAAAGTCATCTTTTGTGTCCCTTGAATTAGAAGTTGCTAACACCAAAAACAGGACAGTAGATGATGTTTGGATGAATTTAGAGGAAGAATGTGCAGAATAAATTTTCAGACCTTTTGCAGAAGCATATGGTGGTGTATTGTTCACCAATAATTTTATGTTTAAAGGAACTCCTGAGTTAATATTTTAGATGTCTTTACATTATATAGTAGTGCTAGACAGAATATGATGAGAGGTCTACTTGCAACAGAATTATTAAATATACACTGAGATATGTAGGCCTTTTTTGTAGATCAGTTGAATCTGAATCTTGGGGTGAAGCCAAACTCTTCTTTAATTCCCTGGAGTTTGAAAATCATCATGTATATGATGAAATTGCTACTTTATTAAGTTTAAAAACTGGGATCCTTTTGAAATTGCCCTGTTGGCATCAAAGTATAAAAGAGGCCTTATTTTCCATTTGTAAATTTTTAGAATGCTAACTTCTACTTACCTTTCTTTCAGTTGAGTGTGCGAGGAAAAAATAAAAAAGAGAAACTTGAAGATTTCTTTAAAAATATGGTTAAATCAGCAGACGGAGTAATTGTTTCAGGAGTAAAGGTAAGATTTTATTTGATTAATAGGAGTATTTGAGAATTTATTCCTTTTTAAAATATATATGTATTTATTGATTTCAGAAAGAATAGATACTCTATTCAACTAGGACAAGAATTCATTCCTTTTAAAAGGAAGCTAAACTGAAAATTTAGATGTGTAGAAGATTATATTCGAGTAAAAGAGAAATTTGGGCAGTAGAATTCTTACCCGTAGGAAATTGGACCCCCTTCCTTGGGTACACTCTTTAGAGGTTCCTTCTCCAAGAGTCAAAGATTTGCAGATCCAAGGAAATTTGCCCACCTGAAGCCCATGCCCCTTCCTGCAGACCAGACAGTGCCCAGTTATCTAGAACCCTAGATATCTTTGGCCAAATTCCAAGCCTACCTCCAGGTCCTGCATGGGCTTTTTCCCTGAGTCCATCCTCCAGTGCTACTGGGGTGTGTATTCTATGGTTGGTCAAAGGGTGACTATAGGACAGTTGAGCAGAGGGAAGGCACAGGGGAGAAAATCAGTATACAGGATGGACTATCCAGCCACATGCATAAGAAATCCCTCTGGATACCCTGCAGAGCTGCAGGGTGGGACATAAATGAGGCTCAGTAATGGAGCATCAGCCCAGAAACCAAGAGGTAACTTGTTCAATTCCTGGTCAGGGCACATGCCTGGGTTGTGGGCTCAATCCCCAGTAGGAATGTATGCAGGAGGCAGTTGATTGATGATGTTCCTCTTTCATTGATGTTTCTCTCTCTCTATCCCTCTCCCTTCTTCTCTAATTAATTGATTAGTTAAATAAAAGGTTTATCCTTAAAAATAAAAAAAAAGGACTCCTTCCATTTGTACACTGGCCCTTGGCCTTAAAAATATTAGGAGCAGTCCTGGATTCAGATTGAGAATTAGAAGAATTGAGTTGATGTTTTGATCTTGTTTCATAGTAGCTATATGATCTTGAGAAAAGTCTCTTTCTCTGAATCTGTTTCCCATTTTCAAAATGCAGTTAATACCACCTGGCTCACAGGATTGTCAGAAAGACTGAATGCAATAATATGTGTAAAAATACTTACAAAGTTAATTATTTACCTACATAACACCTAAATTTTTCTTAATGGTGCCCTAAAATGATACAAGACTTAATTTGTCTGAAGACTCTTACATTAATATATAAGAATAAAATGCTTATATTACACTATCAAGCAATTACTAAGCTATAAATAATGCACTTTGTCATCATTATCTGTTTTATAGATACATCTATAATAAAACTTAGGTGTAAAGTACTATTTATTTGATTTATACTTTGATTTTTCAAAGGTAGATCAATTGATTTGTTGACTATGTATGTGCTATGGCTACTTTCTAAAAAGGACTCAGCCTGCTTCCATTTTGATGCTGCTTATGCACTAATATTGAACATTTTCTTAACACTTAGTGTAAACCACTATATTGATTAGGATTTTGATAAAGTAGTAACTAAAATGTTTTAACATTTGCAATGTGATGTTTGATAGCCCACATTTTCTTATTTAATCTTCACTACAATCTTAATCTTTACAACAATCCTGCAAGTTAATGTTATCCCCATGTTACAGTTAGAATTGGTGCACATGAATTACAAATTTAAATGTCATTTTGTCATTATTAACTTTGGCTTCTAGTTTTCTATTGATGTGGATCTTGAATTGCATCATTTCAACTGGTGCTTTTTCAATAAACAGTGGACATTTTAGAAGGGAGGAAAGTACTGTTAATAATTTTTATTTTGATGTTTATCTAACTTTGCTCCAAAAAAAAAAAATTGAAGACAGTAGTTGATATAATAATTGCTCCCAGCCTTCTGAAATGGCCCATAGTATACCTAATAGACCAAGAGAATTAGACTTGTCCATCAGAATTTTTTCTCAAAAACAATTGGTCACTCCCACTGACAATAATGTATTTGTTGGAGTGTAAAGGCAGAGCCTGAGTAGGAACACCTTTCAGAGAACCATATGGGGAGCTCTAAGCCTTCAGCTGCAAAACCGTAGATCTCTTACTTGATAGATAGAAATTCATGTTTATTAAAGTCTGAACTTGTTGGTGAAGTCAATATAACACCTGATTATTAAGGATAGAGTGCTGTTTTTCTAATGATCTTTTGTGATTATAATAATTAATAACAAAATGGTTTTTATATTACACTAAAGCAAACAGTTAAAAAAAGTTCATATTTTCTTTTGATCCTATAGGATGTAGATGATTTCTTTGAACATGAACGAACATTCCTTTTAGAATATCATAACCGAGTTAAAGATGCATCTACTAAATCTGATAGGATGACAAGATCCCACAAAAGTAAGGTTTTACTTACGTTATTTATAGTTTGTAAAAATCTTGATATAGAGCAGTGTTTCTTAAACTGTGGTCTATAAAGCCTTGGTTCTGAGGCCCTTTTTAGTAAGTCTCTGATGTCAAACCATTTTCATAATAATATTATTATGTCTTTTGCCTTTTTCATCATGCTGGTGTTTATTTTTATTTAATGGCTTTGACCAGAATCAAACTTAGGACCCTTTGGTCCACTGACTGACGCTCTATCCATTGAGCCAAATCAGCTAGGTCAACATTTATATTCATAATGCAAAAGTCATCCTATATAATAAAAGCTTAATATGCAAATTGACCAAATGGCAAAATGACCGGTTGGTGGGGGCAGGCGGGGCCAGTGAGCAGACGGCACCAGGCCAGCCCAAGGCGCGTGCCAGAGGGAGGGGACAGCAATCGGGAGGGGAGCAGGGCCAGCTAACGCTGTCTCCTGATAGGCCCACCCGGTTGCGTACCACAGAGGGAGGTCAGACTGTGTGCCTAAGTCGTCAGTCAGACATCCCCTGAAGGCTCCTGGACTGCAAGAGGGCACGCACCTCCCCCAACCCCCCAAGTGCACAAATTTTCATGCACCAGGCCTCTAATGATTAATAAAATTGCTGGTACCTTAGCACAAATCAAGGCAGTAGCATCAGACTGTACAAATAATAATCACTGTATTCTTTCCCTCAAAGTTCATTTAAGAATATCCTTGAGTATACTTTTTTCTTCATCCCATATATAGTAAGATGCATTAAGCACTTCATATACTGAAGTATGATGGTTCTCTCTAGTAAAGCATTTTAGTAATTGAGTTGCAACTGACCTAGCTACTTTTTTCATAAAACACCATTTTTAGCCAAGACCAGTTTGGCTCAGTAGATAGAGCGTCGGCCTGAGGTCGGGGGCATGTACCTTGGTTGCAGGCACATCTCCAGTGTGGGGCGTGCAGGAGGCGGCTGATCGATCTCTCTCTCTCATCGATGTTTCTGACTTTCTATCCCTTTCCCTTTCTCTCTGTAAAAAATCAATAAAATAGCCGAAACCGGTTTGGCTCAGTGGATAGAGCATCAGCCTGGGGACTGAAAGGTCCCAGGTTCGATTCCGGTCAAGGGCATGTACATTGGTTGCTGGCACATCCCCAGTAGGGGGTGTGCAGGAGGCAGCTGATTGATGTTTCTCTCTCATCGATGTTTCTGGCTTTCTATCCCTTTCCCTTCCTCTCTGTGAAAAATCAATAAAAATGTATTATTAAAAAAAAAATCAATAAAATATTTAAAAAAAAAAACACCATTTTTACTTAAAAGAATGGCTGACAGACTATGATTATTTAGACTTTAGTGTTTGTTAGACATTTTCTTAAAAATTCACTAAGTGAGTCTGTCACTTTAAGGAAAACACCTGACAATATTTAAGGACAATGATAAAAGTCAAGCTCATCAGCAGTAATTAGAAGTTTGGAAAACTTGTTCTCATTATCATGAGTTTGCATAACAACAATTAAAAATTTGTCTGAAATTCCATTCTTAATTTTTATAAACTGTTTAAAAATTGCTGTGTTCTTCATTTGCTTCCATAGTGTGTTCTATTTTACATCTATTTTGCTATATCAATTATATTTTAAATGCCATTAAAAATAATTGGTAAGATTTTGAAAAAAAAGATTAATAATATTAGTGAATATTTTTGATATTGTATACTGAAATATGTCAACTTTCAAGTATGTCAAGATTTACATCATTTATTGAACCGGTACTTTCTAAATGTATAATGTTATAAAATTATGTGTGTAAATGATCCATGCAAAATGCAAGATAGGCTAATGGTTTTTAGCAGCTTTATTGATGTATAATTGATATCAATAAGCTGCAATGTTGAAAGTATGCGATTTGATGAATTTTGACATATGTTTGAAATCATCATTAGGATAAAATTAAATTAACATATCCATCACCACCAAAAGTTTCTTTGTGACCCTTCGTAATCCCTCTGTCCCACTCATGTATCCAGATCCAGACAATCACTGTTTTGCTTTCTGTCTCTATAGATCATTTTGTATTTCAAGTGGAATAATACAGTATGGACATTATTGTCTAACTTTGAAATTCAACAAAATTATTTTGACATTCATCCATGTTTGCATATCAATAGTTCATTACTTTTTATTGCTGAGTGGTATTCCATTTTATGGATATATTATGATTATTTATATAGCTGTTGGTGAACATTCAAGTTGTTACTAGCTTTTGGCTATTGTGAATAAAGCTTACATGACCCATTTTATGTAAGTATTTGTATGGACCTATGCTTTCATTTCTCTTGGGTAATATCTAGAAATAGAATGGCTGAGTCATGTGGTGAAGTGAACTTTTTTTTTAAATGACAAACTTTTTCCCAAAATGATTATACAATTTTACATTCCTATCAGCTGTGCATGAGAGTTGTTATTCTTCATCCTTGTTAAGGAGGATTATCAGGCCCTAGCTGGTTTGGCTCAATGGATAGTGCATCAGCCTGCAGACTGAATGGGTCCCAGGTTCGATTCTGGTCAAGGACACATGCCCGGATTGCAGGTTTGGACCCCCGTAAGGGGCATGCAGGAGGCAGCTGATCAATGATTCTCTCTCATCATTGATGTTTCTATCTCTCCCTCTCCCTTCCTCTCTGAAATCAATAAAAAAAATTATTTTAAAGAAAGATAATCAATCTTTTTAATTTTAGCCATTCTAATAAGTTTAGTGGTGTCTTGATGCATTTTTCTAATAACCAGTGATTTTAAACATCTTTTCTTGTATAAGTCCTCCAATTTTATTTTTCTTTATAAAAGTTGTTTTGGCCCTGGCTGGTTTGACTCAGGTTATAATTGGAATTGTATAGAATCTATAGATCAGTTTGGAGAGGATTGACATTTTAAATTGATCTTCTATACATGAATATGGCAAACTTTCCATTTAGTTAGGTTTCTAAATTCTTCCAAAGGTGTTTTATAGTTTCCATTGTACAGAGCTTATACATCTTTAGTTAGATTAATTCTTTTCAGCATTTCATATAATACTGGTTTGGTGGTGATGAACTTCTTTAGCTTTTTTTTAGCTGTGAAGCTCTTTATCTGACCTTCAATTCTGAATGATAGCTTTGCTGGATAGAGTATTCTTGGTTGTAGGTTCTTGCTATTCCTCATATTGAATATTTCTTGCCACTCCCATTGGCCTGCATAATTTCTGTTGAGAGATCAGCTGACAATTATATGGGTGCTCCCTTGTAGGTAATTAACTGTTTTTCTCTTGCTGCTTTTAATATTCTCTCTATGTCTTTTGCTCTTGGTATTTTAATTATGATGTGTCTTGGTGTGGTCCTCTTTGGATTCCTTTTATTTGAGGTTCTGTGTGCCTCCTGGACTTGTAAGTCTATTTCTTTTACCAGATGTGGGAAGTTTTCAGTTATTATTTCTTCAAATAGGTTTTCAGTATCTTGCTCTCTTTTTCTGGCACCCCCACAATTCTGATGTTGGTACACTTGAAGTTGTCCCAGAGGCTCCTTATATTATCTTCACATTTTTTTATTCTTTTTTCTTCTTGCTTTTCCAATTGAGTGTTTTCTGATTCTTTATATTTCAAATTTTTGACTTGATTCTTGCCTTCCTCTAGTCTGCTGTTGGGTCTCTGTGTAATATTTTTTATTTCAGTCAGTGTATGTTTAATTTCTAGTTGGACCTTTTCCATCTCTAGTTGGTTCTTTTTCATCTCCTCTTGGGTCTTGCTAAATTTATCCAACTTTTCTAGGAAATTCTTGAGAAACTTTGTAAGCGTGTTTTGAACTCTATATCCAGTCGTTTGTTTTTCTCCATTATTTTTTGTGTGATCTCTTCCTTTGTCTCTGCATTTTCACTATGCTGGGAGAACTTCTGTGTTGGATTCAGCCTTATGATACAAGACTTGCAGAACTGCAAAAGCCTCTCTGTTGAGCTTGGGAGGGGTGGAATCTCAGGGCTTAACAGAACACCTCGCCTTCCATTGGGCCTGCCCTACGTGGCCCCTGGGTCTCACGTGACTCTAGGTAATCACTGGAGTGGTCCCTGTGCCCACACGCAGTGCCTCTAGACTGCTGTCTTTCCGGCTCCCCTGTGCTCTGGGACTGTATGAGTCTGGATCCCCAGGGTCTCGCCGAAACTGGGGTTTAGTGGAGTTAGAAGCAGCGCAGTCTGTAGGCTCTGTCTCCTGCCCACCAGCCAGCGGCACAATCAGCAGTCCGTCCTCTGTGCACAGCAGAGTGCACACCCGCAGACTTCTGACCTTTCGCGGCTCCCCTAAATTTCCGTGCACTTCTCCCTTTTCACAGTCCAAACTCCCCAAATGAGTTTCGGCCGGACCTGGGGTTCAGTGCCGTAGGATAAGGGGTTCAGTGTAGTTGGAAGTCTCCCATTTCTCTCCTTCCAAAGGAAGCCAGCCAGGCAATCCAACACCCACTCTCTCCATACACACGCGTCTCCATACCTCCGCTCTTTGCGGCTCCTCTGAGTTTCCGTGAGCTCCTCTCTTTCCTTCTAGTTGTAGAATTTCCACTCAGCCAACTTTCCTGTGGTTCTGGATGATGTCTGTTTTATCTTTTAGTTGTAGTTTTGAAATTGTGCGAGGCAGTAGTTTAGGTGCTCACCTATGCAATCATCTTGGATTCTCTCCGCAGTATCTTTTTTTTTGTTGCTAATCCTCACCCAAAAATATTTTTCTTTTCTTTTTTTGAGAAAGAGAGTGGAAGGGCAGGGAGAGAGAGCAAAACATCTATTGGTTGCCTCCCAAAACTGCTCCAACTGGGGCTAGGGATCAAGCCTACAACTGGTACATGCCCTTGATCTCAATCAAACCCAGGACTTTTCAGGCCACAGGCTGATGTTCTAGCCACTGAACCAACCTGGCTAGGGCAACAATATTTTTTAAAAACTAACATCCGGGAAGATATGTACACATGTAACATACTAATTTTTTAAAAATAGGGAAAAAAAACTAACATCCTTATCAAGTTGATTTACCACTACTATGATTGTAAAATGTTAAACAACACCCATTCCTACAAAACAAAATGCAGACTTTATCATGGCTTACTCTTTTCCCCAAGATGCTTCCAGTTTATTTTTTCATCTTCAACTCCATCTACTTTCCCTCTGTACCCTTCCGTGCCATAGTCCCAGAAGGCTTTCTGAATATACGATGTTCTTTTATGCCTCTCTGGCCTTGACCCATGCTCTTTCTTTTTATTTGAAATTCTCTTTCTTACACATTACCTGGTAAAGACTTGCTCCTCCTACAAGCTCAAACTCATTCTGCAGTGTCTGTAAATCCTTCTCTGACTTACTCAGGTAAAATCATCTGTTTCTGTTGCTCCCATAGTAGTTTGTACCTCCTTCTAATGTAATATTCATCATATTGTATTATAGTTTTTCTCATTTCCTTCTGTGGACTTTGGCCATCTCCTGTTGTATATACATTGTTTGGCAGGTAGATGCTCAGTATTTTTGAATTAAAGAATAAATATATTAAATTCTTGAACCTTTTTCCATAGGTGCTGCAGACGATTACAATAGAATTGGTTCTTCATTATATGCTTTAGGAACTCAGGATTCTACAGATATATGCAAGTAAGGATTCTGATTTTTTTTAAAAACAGTAAATATAAATAAAACAAAATTTTTGTTGGCAGGCTGCGCATACACAGTATTTCAGACCCAGTAGACATTTTAGAATATTTTTCTAGAAATACATTGATAGCAAGGAGCTTCTCTAAGTCCATATCAATTTTAAAATCTAGAAAATAAAAATGGACCTTAATGTATATATTTTTTAACTTTACAAAGTTTCACTTGATGAAAATGGGCTGGTGTGTGTGTACAAGGGTGAGATGGAGAGACAGACTTTATGTCAAAATATTCTATAATATTTATTATAAATAAATAATGTTTATTATAAATTAAAAATGCTGTTTAGAATTACATATATGTATTTCATAGAAGGCCATATTGACTTTTGTTTTTATTTTAGAGGAAGGGAGAGAGAAAGAGAAACATTGATGTGAGAGAGAAACATTGATCGGTTGCCTCCTGCATGTACCCTGACCAAGAATCTAATCCATTCAGGATGACTTTCCAAACAACTGAGCCACACCTGCCAGAGCCATATTAACTTTGTTTGTTTGTTCATTTGTTGGTTTGTTTATTTTTTAATTCTCACCTACGGACATGCTTAGAAAAAGGAAGGGAGAGAAACATAAAAGTGAGAAGATAGGTCAAAACCAGTTTGACTCAGTGGATAGAGCATCGGCCTGCGGACTGAAAGGTCCTGGCTTCGATTCCGGTTAAGGCATGTACCTTGGTTTCAGGCACATCCCCAATAGGAGGTGTACAGGAGGCGGCTGATCGATGTTGCTTCTATAATATTGTTTTAACCCAACTCTTCAGTGAAAAATAATTCACTTCTTTTTAAATGTTAAGTGAGAAAACTATGTTCATTGTTCATGCCTTTCTCTAAACCACATCCTTGAACTTTTCCTCTAACATAGCCTCTCAGTAGACATGTAAGATCTAAGTTTTTCAGCAAAACAAGGTACCATAGTTCACACTAATTAACATGCTTGCCTTCTCAAAGAGTTAGTTCTTAATTCTTTGATAACAAGAAAAAAAGGGCAATCTTGACAAGTGTTTGTTATCTGACAAAAACCTGTCAAAGCAAGTTCTTTGAAATAAAGTGACATTCATGAAATTATTTTTTAGCTTTCAGTAGTGTTTGCCCTAATCCAATTATAGTGTCATCTACAGTTGCATATTTTATAGAATATTCTTTAGTAGTTAAAAAGTGAAGATGAATTCTAAGATAGAAGTTGATTACTGGTTTCTGTTGTTTTTCAAAAATAAACCAGCCCTGTTTGAAAATGTTTAAAACATAGCTGTCAGATACCTTCAAAAATTACTCTACCTTCATTGTTTTCCATTTAAATCGGCCTTTTGTCTCTTTGAATGTAATTGTTTTGTACTTCTGTAATAATGTGAAGGTATGGGTTTCATTTAGTATTATGGGGCATATTACTAAAGAATATCAATACAAAGGTTTTAGGTCTTATTGTATGACTTAGATTGTTATCTTAAAATGAAAAGATCTTCTCTAACAACATATTTCAAGTAATTTGTTATGGTTGGAAATACAAAGATATTTTTGTTA
The DNA here is from genome assembly GCA_011751065.1 of Lasiurus cinereus. Lineage (NCBI taxonomy): Eukaryota > Metazoa > Chordata > Mammalia > Chiroptera > Vespertilionidae > Lasiurus > Lasiurus cinereus. The sequence goes on along the minus strand of JAAGEH010000032.1, from coordinate 22,341 downwards.
AATGAAGAAAATAAGACCAACAAATATTACTGTAATGAGACAAGACTGTTCATTAGAAATAGGAAATTATTTAACGGTAGCTTCTGATTAAATATTTTTCTCTTCCAGATTTTTTCTCAAAGTTTCAGAACTGTTTGATAAAACGAGAGTAAGTACTATTAATTAATCTTTTTATTTATTATTAAATCTTTATTATTCAGATTATTACATTTGTTTCTCTTTTTTTCCCCTCCATAGCTCCCCTCCACCTGGTTCCCAACCCTCCCTCTACCCGTACCTTACCTCCCTCCTGTTGACCTCATCCATAGGTGTATGATTTTTGTCCACTCTCTCCCTGTACACCCCTCATCCCTTTTCCCCTGAGAATTATCAGTCCACTCCCTTTCTATGCTCCTGATTCTATTATATTCACCAGTTTATTCTGTTGATCAAATTTTTAATTCACTTAATTTTTAGATTCACTTGTTGATAAATATTTGTTGTTCATAATTTTTTATCTTTTACCTTTTTCTTCTTCCTCTTCTAAAAGGGTACCTTTCAGCATTTCATATAATACTGGTTTGGAGTTGATGAACTCCTTTAGCTTTTTCTTATCTGTGAAGCTCTTTATCTGCACTTCAATTCTGAATGATAGCTTTGCTGGATAGAGTATTCTTGGTTGTAGGTTCTTGCTATTCATCACATTGAATATTTCTTGCCATTTCCGTCTGGCCTGCATTGTTTCTGTTGAGAAATCAGCTGACAGTCGTATGGGTGCTCCCTTGTAGGTAATTAACTGTTTTTCTCTTGCTGCTTTTAATATTCTCTCTTTGTCTTTTGCTCTTGGTATTTTAATTATGATGTGTGTTGGTGTAGTCTTCTTTTGATTCCTTTTATATGGGGTTCTGTGTGCTTCCTGGACTTGTAAGTCTATTTCTTTCACCAGATGTGGGAAGTTTTCAGTCATTATTTCTTCAAGGAGGTTTTCAGTATCTTGCTCTCTCTCTTCTTCTGGCACCCCCACAATTCTGATGTTGGTACACTTGAACTGTCCCAGAGGCTCCTTACATTATCTTCACATTTTTGGATTCTTTATTCTTCTTGTTTTTCAAATTGAGTGTTTTCTGATTCTTTATATTTCACATTTTTTACTTGATTATTGCCTTTCTCTAGTCTGCTGTTGGGTCTCTGTATAATAATTTTTTATTTCAGTCAGTGTATGTTTAATTTCTAGTTGGACCTTTTCCATCTCTAGTTGGTTCTTTTTCATCTCCTCTTGGGTCTCACTAACTTTATCCATCTTTTCTAAGATATTCTTGAAAAACCTTATAAGTGTGGTTTTTATATCCAATCGTTTGTTTTCCTCCATTTCTTTTTTTTGTGATCCCTTCCCTTGTCTCTGCATTTTCACTGTGTCAGGAGAACTTCTGTGTTGGATTCAGCTTTATGATAACAGACTTGCAAAACTGCAAAAGCCTCTCTGTTGAGCTTGGGATGGGGTGGAGTCTCAGAGCTTAAAGGACCGCCTTACCATCCAGTCGGCCCCGCCCTCCATGGCCCCCATGTCTTACGTGACTGGGTAATCACTGGAGCGGTCCCTGTGTGCACGCTCACATGCGTCTTCCCTCCCTTCCTCTTCCTCCCTCCCTCCCTCCTTCCCTCCCTCCCTCTCCCTCTCTCTCTCTCTCTCTCTCTCTCTCTCTCTCTCTCTCTCAGTGCCTCTAGACTGCTGCCTCTCCGGACCTTATGAAATATGAATCTGGGTCCCCAGGACTTTGCCCGAATCTGGGGCTTAGTGGAGTTAGAAGTGACGCAGTTTGGATGCTTTGTCTCCCGCCCTCTCATGAAAGCCAGTGGCACAATCAGCAGTCAGTCTTCTGCGTGCAGTGCTGTGCATGCCGCCCGACTTCTGCCCTCCTGCGACTCCCCCAAATTTCTGTGCACTTCTTTCTTTTCACAGTCCAAACTCCCCTGTATGAGTTTCGGCTGGACCTGGGGTTTAGTGTCGTAGGATAAGGAGTTCAATGCCTTTGAGAGTCTCCGTTTCCCTCCTGCCAGAGAAAACCAGCTAGGTACTCCAGCACCCGCCCTCTCCAAGTGCGTGTCTCCGCACCTCAGCTTTTTGCAGCTCCTCTGGGTCTCCGTGAGCCCCTCTCTTTCCTTCTAGCTGTAGAACTTCCACTCAGCCAGCTTTCCTGTGGTTCTGGATGATGTCCATTCTGTCTTTTAGTTGTAGTTTTGAAATTGTTGTGTGAGGCAGCAGTGTAGGTGTTTACCTATGCTGCCATCTTGGTTCTCTCTTAAAAAATCTGCATACTGTTGTGTTTAACTTATTTAGCTTAATTGAGAAAGAAGAGTTATACTTCAAAAGGATTAAGAAACAGATTTAGCCGAGACCGGTTTGGCTCAGTGGATGGAGCATTGGCTTGCAGACTGGGGGGTCCCAGGTTCGATTCCGGTTGGGGGCGTGCGCCTTGCTTGTGGGCACATCTCCACTGTGAGGCATGCAGGAGACGGCTGATTGATGTCTCTCTTTCATCGATGTTTCTGACTTTCTGTCACTCCCTTCCTCTCTGTAAAAAAATCAATAAAATATTTTTTTAAAAAAAAAGAAAGAAACAGGTTTAGATTTGAAAATTTGAGAGTTTTTTAGGAAATTTCGTTTTTGTTATGGCCTTTTGGTATTTATATAGATGTCTGTATTCTATCAGAAAACATGTTTATTATGGAAACTAGGTTTATTTTGATGAAGAATGATCCTTTCCTGGGGCTTTGTAAGCTAGAAGAAAGTTAGATTCATTGTCCCTTGACCAGGACTATATTGCTTTTGATTTCCCTTGACAGATTGGTTTCAAGTGAGTTGTATCATACAACTGCAACTCTAGCTGGTTTGGCTCAGTGGATATAGCGTCGGCCTTCGGACTAAAGGATCCTTGGTTCTATTCCAATCAAGGGCACATGCCCAGGTTGAGGGCTCGATCCCCAGTAGGGGGCATGTAGGAGGCAGCTGATCAATGATTCTCTCTCATCATTGATGTTTCTCTCTCCCTCCCTCCCTCCCTCTGCCTTCCTCTCTGAAATCAATAAAAATATTTTTTTAAGAAAAGATGTATGGCCAAAGCCAGTTTGGCTCAGTGGATAGAGCGTTGGCCTGCAGACTGAAAGGTCCCAGGTTCGATTCTGGTCAGGGTCATGTACCTTGGTTGCGGGCACATCTCCAGTGTGGGGCGTGCAGGAGGCAGCTGATCGATGTCTCTAACTCTCTATCCCTCTCCCTTCCTCTCTGTAAAAAATCAATAAAATATATTTTAAAAATATATATATATATTAAAAATAAAATTAAATTTAAAAAGATGTATGGTTTAAAAATATATATACAACTCATTCATGGTAGTAGTAATTTAATAATGACATAATCAGTTTATAGTTTAAAGCTTTTTACAAATGGTACTGCTAAGACCATTCTTGTGTATTTTCAGTTGAACATAGTGCACATTTCTGTTGGGTATATATAATAGAAGAGGAATTGGTGGGTCCCAGGATATTCATGTGAAAAGATTTTGTAGATACTGCCAAAACATTTCCCTAAGTGATTGTATCAGTTTACATTCCCACCAGAAAGAATGAGTATTGGGTCGCTACACAAGCTTGTAATACTTGGTACTATTTTATTTTAGCTATTCTGGTAGATGTGCAGGGTTTTTAAATTTTAATTATAGTTATTTATAACTTTAATTATTTACAGTAATTAAGAAAGAAAACACTGAGTGTGGAATATAAGAGATGAATAAATGCCAATTTTCTTCCCTTTTTTCAGAAAATAGAAGCACGAGTGTCTGCTGACGAGGACCTCAAACTTTCCGACCTTTTAAAATATTACTTAAGAGAATCTCAAGCTGCTAAGGTAACTTCATTGTTGATTACGTGTGTTTTTTTTTTGTGTGTGTGTGTGTGTGTGTTTTATATTTTTATTGATTTCAAAAAGGAAGGGGGAGAGACAGAAACATCAATGATGAGAGAAAATCATTGATTAGCTGCCTCCAGCATTTGACCTACTGGGGATCGAGCCCTCAACCTGATCATGTGCCCTTGACCAGAATCGAACCCAGAACCCTTCAGTCTGCAGTCCGACACTCTATCCACTGAGCCAAACCAGCTAGGGCTGTTGATTGTTGCTTTTTTTTAATGATCTAACAAAAAGCCCTTTCTTTATTTTTTTTTAAACATATTTTATTGATTTTTTACAGAGAGGAAGGGAGAGAGATAGAAAGTCAGAAACATCGATGAGAGAGAGACATTGATCAGCCGCCTCCTGCACGCCCCACAGTGGAGATGTGCCCGTAACCAAGGTACATGCCCTTGACCAGAATCGAACCCAGGACCCCTCAGTCCGCAGGCCGACGCTCTATCCACTGAGCCAAACGATTCTCGGCAAAAAGCCCTTTCTTTAAAGCTGTTAGTCTTAAGATTATCAAAGATGATTTATCTCGAGTTTATATTTTCCTTTCTTTCTTACTTTAATTTATTGATTTGAGAGAGAGGAAAGGAGAGAGAAACATGGATTTGTTTTTCCACTTATTTATGCATTTGTTGATTGATTCTTCTGGGATTCAAACCCACAGCCTTGGCTTATCGGAGCAACACTCTAACCACCTGAGATACATACCACCTGGTCAGGGCTAAAGTATGTTTTCAGGTCTGATTTTTAGAAATTGTAAGTCAAGGATAAATAAAAATGTATATGAATTTGGTATACTTATTCTGTAAAAATGCCTGCAAAGATAAAAGTAAAACCCCCCAATAGCCCAGTAGGCGTGGCTCAGTGGTTGAGCTTCGACCTGTGAACCAGGAAGTCACAGTTCAATTCTCCGTCAGGGTTCATGCCCGGATTGCAGGCTTGATCTCCAGTAGGAGGCATGCAGGAAGCAGCTAATCAATGATTCTCTCTCATTGATGCTTCTCTCTCTCTCTCTCTCTCTCTTCCTTCCTCTCTGTAATCAATAAAAAAAATTTTTTTTTAAATAACAGTTGTATAGCCTAAAGGATTCCCAATTTGGTCTATATAAGTTCACTATTGAAAGTGAGAGAAAGAGAGATCCATAAAACAAGGATAGGTTTTATTTTAAGGCAATTCAAGTTTCCTTTTGGAAGTCTGCCTAAGTACAAGACTAAAATTCTTACTAATCAAAAACAAGTTTAGCAAAAACATCTTAAAAGCACAGAAAGGAGGCATCAAACAAACCAACTTCAGGGGGAACGGGGACTGAGGGGTGAGGGGGTAAGAGATCAACCAAAGGACTTATATGCATGCATATCAGCATAACCCAAGGACACAGTCAGTGACAGTGGGGTGAATGAGCGGGGAGAGATCAATGGGGAAGAAAGGATTCATATGTAATACTTTAAACAATAAAGAATTAAAAAAAAAAAAACATAGAAAACTGCCGAGACCGGTTTGGCTCAGTGGATAGAGCATCGGCCTGCGGACTGAAAAGGTCCCAGGTTCAATTCTGGTCGGAGGCATGTATCTTGCTTGCGGGCACATCTCCAATGTGGGGCCTTCAGGAGGCAGCTGATCAATGTCTCTCTCTCATCGATGTTTCTGACTTTCTATCCCTCTCCCTTCCTCTCTGTGAAAAATCAATAAAATATATTTAAAATGCACATCTTTAAAAAAAATACATAGAAAACTTAGTGACTCAAATACTTCAAAATGAATATTAATTTATCAATTGAGATATTGCACAGAAAATTCCCAGTGGAATTTTCAATGAACACTGTTCTTTCATTTCTTAATAAATTACAAAGAATTCCTTTAAATTTGAGGACTTGGGTACTTGCAAATATACCATTTAAAATTATTTTAAATTACATTGTGTTTTATAAAGTATTTACATTGGATGTGCCAGGATAAAATGAATTGATCACTTTTGAAGACTTTAAATTTATTACTTTATTATAATATATAGTTGTTAATAGAAAACCTTTTAGAACGGACCATCACTTTAAAAGTAAATCTAAATTTTTTTAGTAATCATAAAGAATTGAAACTTGCTGTAAGCGGTTTGGCTCAGTGAGAACTGAAGGGTTCCAGGTTTGATTAAAGATCAAGAGCACGTATCTCAATTGCAGGCTCTTCCCCAGCTTGGGCCCTGGTTGGACACATGCATAAGTTAACCCATCTATGTGTTTCTCTCACATCAATATTTCTCTCTATCTTTTCCTCTGTCCTCCACTTTCTCTAAAAATCAATGAAAAAAATATTCTAGGGTGATGATTTTTTTTTTAATGTAAACTTAATTGTAAGAATTAAAAAAAAAAAAGCAAGCCAAAACCGGTTTGGCTCAGTGGATAGAGCGTCGGTCTGTGGACTGAAAGGTCCCAGGTTCGATTCCGGTCAAGGGCATGTACCTTGGTTGTGGGCACATCCGCAGTAGGGGGCGTGCAGGAGGCGGATGATCAATGTCTCTCTCTCTCATCGATGTTTCTGGCTCTCTATCCCTCTCTCTTCCTCTCTGTAAAAAATCAAAATATATTTTAAAAAAATAAATTAAGTAAATAAATAAATTTTAAATTTAAAAAAAAAAACAGCTACAATTGCATATCACAATAATCCTTAATTAGAATGACTAAAATGGAAAAATTCTGACAAAAATTATAGCAACTGACCCTGACTGGTGGGTCAGTTAGTTGGGGGTTATCCTGTACAATGAAGGGCTGCTGGTTTGATTCAGATTCCCAGTGTGGGGCATGCAGGCAGCAGCTGATCAGTGTTGAGCTTTCACAGTGATGTTTCTCTCTTCTCCCTTTCTCTCTCTCTAAATATCAGTAAACTATTTTTTAAAATTATAGCAACTGGAACTTTCATACACAGTGGAAATATGATGCAATACTTTGGAAAAGTGTAACAGTTTCTTTAAAACTTAAGCATAGACTCCTCTATGATCCAGTAATTTTAGTTTAGGTATTTTAAAGCATATGTCCCCACAGATGTTCACATCTACTTTATTTGTAATAGCTGAAAACTGGCAGCAACAACCCAAATGTCCACCAATAGTGGATAAATAAATTGTGGTATAGCCAGCCATACAGTGAAATGTTACTCAGCATTAAAAAGCAATGAACGTCTCATTAAAACAACAACATGGGTGAATTTAAAAAGATGGTGAAAGAAGCCAAACAATAGAGAATGTAGTTTATACTACAGTTCACTCTCAATATTGTATGTTCTGTTGGTTTTAACAAACGTATGATGACATGTATTCACTGTTATGAGTGTTATCCAGAATAGTTTCATCGCCTTAAAAACCCTCCCTGCTCCACCTATTCATCCTCCTTCCTCCTATCCCCTGTTGGTCTTTGTACTTGCCAATATAGTTCTGCCTTTTCCAGAATGTCATATAGTTGGGCCTTTCAGACTGGCTGTTCCCACTTAGTAATATGCATGTAAGTTTCCTCTATGTCTTTTCATAGCTTCATAATTCATTTCCGTTTAGCACTGAGTAATATGCCATTGTCTCGATGTACCAAGCTTATTTGTCCACTGACCTACTGAAGGACATCTTGGTTGCTTCCAGGTTTTGGCAATCCTATCTAATAAAAGTAATATGCAGATTGACCATCACTCCAACGTTCAAGATGGCTGCCCCCATGTGGACACAAATGGCTGCCAAAAGATGGCCAGCAAGGGAGGGCAGTTAGGGGTGACCAGGCCAGCAGAGGAAGGAAATTGGGGGCAACCGGGCCTGCAGGGAAGGGCATTTGTGGGGTGGCAGGCCTGCAGGGGAGAGCAGTTGTGGGGGACCAAGCCTACAGGGGAGGGCAGTTGGGGAGGACCAGTCCTGCAGGGGAGGACAGGTAGGGGCAAACAGGCTGGCAGCGGAGCAGTTAGGCATCAATCAGGCTGGCAGGGGAGTGGTTAGGGGTTGATCAGACTGGTAGGCAGAAGCAGTTAGGGGCAATCAGGAAGGCAGGCAGGCAAGCATTTGGGAGCCAGCAGTCCTGTATTGTGAGAAGGATGTCCAACTGCCCATTTAGGCCCGGTCCTACTTGGATCGGGCCCAAACGGGCAGTTAGACATTCCTCAAGGGGTCCCAGATTGGAGAGGGTGTAGGCTGGGCTGAGGGACACACACCCCCAGTACACGAATTTCATGCACCGGGCCTCTAGTTATGAATAAAGCTGCTATAAACATTCATGTGCAGGTTTTTGGGTGGACATATGTTTTTAACTCTTGAGTAAGTACCAAGGAACACAATTGCTAGATCATATGAAAAGAGTGTGTTTAGTTCTGCCAAACTATTTTCCAAAGTAATTGTTCTATTTTGCATTTCCGAGAGTTGCTGTTGTTTCTCATCCTTACTGGCACTGGGTCTTGTCAATGTGGGTTTTGGCCATTCTAAAAGATGTGTGATGGTATCTCATTGTTCCAATTTGCATTTTGCTGATGACAAGTTATGTGAAGCATATTTTCACATACTTAATTGCCATCTATGTCTCTTCTTTGGTGAAGTGTCTGTTTTTAAAATTGCCCTTTGGCCGACTTTTAAACTGAATTCATTTCCTATTGTTGAATCATAAGAGTTCTTTGTATATTTTAGATAGCAATCCTTTATCAAATATGTCTTTTGTAAATATTTTGTCTTAGTCTGTGGCCTCTCTTCTCATCTTCTTGATAGTGCCTTTTGTATAGCAGAAACTTTTTTTATCCTCACCCAAGGATATGTTTTTATTGATTTTTAGAGAGAGAGAGGAAGGGAAAGAGAAACATCAATCAATTGTTAACTGGGGATCAAACCTGCAGCTTTTTGGTGTACAGAATGAAACTTCAAGCAACTGAGCCACTAGGCCAGGGTTGTATAGCAGAAAATTTTAATTTAAAGAATTCCACCTTATCAATTATTTATTTCATAGATCATGCCTTGGGTGATCACCAAACCCAAGATCCATCTGGGTTTTCTCCTACACTATCTTCTAGGTGTTTTGTAGTTTTGCCTTTTACAGTAGGTCTGTGATCTACTCTTAAGCTAATTTTTGTAAAGGGTATAAGGTTTATGTATGAATTTATTTCTTTTCATGTGAATGTCCAGTTTTCCCAGCACCACTGTATTGTGTTTGCTCCTTTATCAAAGATCAGTTGACTATAGGTCTAGTGCTGGGCTTTATTTTGTTCTATGGATCTATTTGTCTATCTTTTTTTCCCACCAGTACCACACTGTTTAGATATATTGTAGCTTTATAGTGTAAGAAATAAGGCAAGCCCCCAAATTCAAGGGTCCTGGTAGAACACAAAACATACTGGGGAGCCAGGCAGCAAGGCAAATATCTTTACTTCTACATAGAAGGGTGCACAGCACATGCTCTAGAAGCATGGGTACACTGAACAGGCTGTCTGCTCGGCTTTTTAATCCTGATGCCCGTGGCCTGTCCCTCACTCCTGAGTGGAGCTCAGGCACACAGTCTTTCACGATTGGCCTTTGCCATCTCAAGATAGTGGCCCCCAGGGGAGCTGCAAGTCATGTAGCTAACATGGCGGCTGTCTAAACTATTCTTTGACAGAAAAAATTACTTGTTTATTCTCATAATATTAAGGCTTTGATTTCAAGTAATTTCGGTCCTCGGAGTTTGTTCTTCTCCTTTAATATTGCATTGGTTATTCTGTATCTTTCGCCTCTTCACATAAACTTTAGGATCAAAAAAAAGAGTTTTCAGCTTTTACAAATAAAGCTGATTTGAATCTATAGCTCAAGTGGGAAAGAATTGATTTTGACAATATTGAGTCTCCCTATCTATTAACATGGAATACCTCTGCATTTACTTAGTTCTTTGATTTCTTTTTATCATTTTTTTAGTTTTCCTCCTACAGATTTTGTATATATTTTGTTAGATACCTAAGTATTTTATTTTCTGGAGTGCTAATGGTATTTTTAATTTCAAATTTTACTTGTTCATTGCTAGTATATAAGATAGCAGTTGATTTTAGTTTATTAATGTTGTATCCTACAACCTTATTATTTATTAATTCAGAAGGGGTTTTTTTATATGTTTTTTCTTTTATCATATTTCTACATAAACAGTCTTCTATGTATTTCTTCCAAATCTATATACTTCTTATTTTATTTTCTGACTGCATTAGCTAGGACTCCCAGTTCAGTGTTAAGAAGGAGTGGTAATACTGGACATCCTTGTGTTGTTACTAATATTAGTAGGAAAGCTTATAATTTCTCACCATTAAATCTGATATTACGCTGAAACCGGTTTGGCTCAGTGGATAGAGTGTCGGCCTGCGGACTGAAAGGTCCCAGGTTCGATTCCAGTCAAGGGCATGTACCCTGGTTGTGGGCACATCCCCAGTAAGACGTGTGCAAGAGGCACCTGGTCAATGTTTCTCTCTCATCGATGTTTCTAACCCTCTATCACTCTCCCATCCTCTCTATAAAAATTCAATAAAATAAATATTTTTTAAAAAATGTAGTTGTAGGTTTTTAGCAGATGTTTTTATCAAGTTGAAGATGTTCCCCCTGTTCCTAGTTTTCTGAGACAGTCAACTGATTGTTGACAAGGGTGCTAACATAGTTTAGTGGAGAAAAGAAAAGACTTTGCCCTCGCCGGTTTTGTTCAGTGGATAGAATGTCAGCTTGTGGACTGAAGAGTCCTGGGTTCAATTCCAATCAATGGCACATGCCTGGGTTGCAAACTCGGTCCGACGTTTGATGCTTCTATCTCTGTCTTCCTCTCCCTTCCTCTGTGAAACATATATATATATATATGTATATATATATATATATATATA
>JAAGEH010000032.1:1470-11470 GCA_011751065.1 Lasiurus cinereus | reverse complement strand
CTGCACACGACCCACCAGTTTACCTCAACTCGAGTGTCTCATAGTTTCCCACGCCTCAAGGTTACAGAACGAATTAAACTCGTATCTCGAGGCACCACTTTTTTTTTTTTTTTTTTTTTTTAAGGAAGAGCCATGACCGGTTGGCTCAGAGGATAGAGCATCAGCCTGCAGACTGAAGGGTCCCAGGTTCAATTCTGTCAAAAGCATGTACCTTGGTTGTGGGCACATCACCAGTAGGAGATGTGCAGGAGGTGGCTGATCGATGTTTCTCTGATTGATGTTTCTACCTCTCTAGCCTTCTCCCTTCCTCTTTCTAAAAAATCAATAAAATATATTTTTAAAATAAGAAAAGACTTCAACAAATGATATTGGACAACTGAATAGTCACATGAGAAAGAATAAAGTTGGACCCCTTCCTCACATCACATATAAAAATGCACTCAACATGGCTCTGGCTCACTTGGTTGGAGCATTGTCCTGTGCAGTCAAGGTGCATGGAGGAGGCAACCAATCCATATTGATTCATGTTTCTCACCTCAGTGTCTGTCTGTCTCTCTCTCTCCTTCTCTCACTCTCCTTTTCCTTTCTCTAAAATCAATAATATCCTCAAATGGGAATTAAATATCCTATATAATAAAAGGCTAATATGCATGCCGAAACCACTGTGGCTCAGTGGACAGAGCGTCGGCCTGCAGACTGAAGGGTCCTGAGTTTGATTCCGGTCAAGGGCATGTACCTGGGTAGTGGGCACATCCCCAGTAGGAGGTATGCAGGAGGCAGCTGATTGATGTTTCTTTCTCATCGATGTTTTTAACTCTCTATCCTTCTCCCTTCCTCTCTGTAAAAATTCAATAAAATATTTTTCTTTTTTTTAAAAAAGGCACCCTAGCCGGCTTGACTCAATGGATAAAGCATCAGCCTGTGGACTGAAGGGTCCCTGTTTCGATTCCGGCCAAGGGCACATGCCTGGGTTGCAGGCTCAATCCCCAGTGGGGGACGTGCAGGAGGCAGCCAATCAATTATTCTCTCTCATCATTTATGTTTCTATCTCTCTCTTCTCCCTTCCTCTCTGAAATCAATAAAGAAATATACAAATTAAAAAAATAAAATAAAAAGGCTAGCCGAAACCAGTTTGGCTCAGTGGATAGAGCATCGGTCTGCAGACTGAAAGGTCCCAGGTTAGATTCCGGTCAAGGGCATGTCCCAGGTTTGATTCAGGTTGCGGCACATTCCCAGTAGGGGGTGTGCAGGAGGCAGCTGACCGATGTCACTCTCTCATCGATGTTTCTAACTATCCCTCTTCCTTCTTCTCTGTAAAAAAAATCAATAAAATATTTTTTTAAGGCTAATATGCAAATAGACCAAATGGTGGAATGACCGGTCACTATGATGCACATTGACTTCCAGGGAGCAGGCACTCAATGCTGGAACTGCCTCTGGTGATCAGTGCACTCACACAAGGGGAGCACCACTCAGCCAAAAGCCAGGCTCATGGCTGGCAAGCTCAGCAGCAGTGGCAGAAGCCTCACCCCACCTCCACGGCAATGCTAAGGAGCCATCAGTTGGACATCCCCCCCAAGGGCTCCCAGACTTCAAGAGGGCACAGGCCAGGCTGAGGGGACCCCCCCCAAGTGCACAGATTTCCTGCACTGAGCCTCTAGTATATATATGATCTATATAAAACCCTAATTTGCAAATCCACCGAATGGCAGAACAGCCAGTCACTATGACATACACTGATCAGCAGGGGGCAGACGCTCAACGCAAGCTGTGTCCAGCCCACTGGCCCTGACCAGCAGCAGCAGGGGGTGGGACTGGCTAGTGGGCAACACCAGGCCAGCCAAGGCAGTTGCGAATGGGGGCCCTTGATCTCCTCACCAGTTGCTCTGTAGAGGGAAGTGGCCAATGGTGGTAGCAGGGGGTGGGGCCAGTGAACAGGCAGTACCAAGCCAACCAGTGGGGGCCCTGATCACTGGCCAGGCCTAGGGACCCTACCCATGCACAAATTTTGTGCACCAGACCTCTAGCAATAAAAAGGAAAGTACTGATTCATGTTGTAACACAGATGAATTTGAACCATTATGCAAAGTTTAAAAAGCCATACGACAGTCCATCCAGTGTGTCTCATGGTTGAGTGTCAACCTATGAACCAAAGATCACTGTTCAGTTCCTGGTCAGGGCACATACTCAGGTTTTCAGCTCCATCCCCAGTAGGGAGCGTGCAGGAGGCAGCCGATCAATGATTCTCTAATCATTTAAGTTTCTCTCCCTCTCGGTTCCTCTTTTATAAAATCGATAAAAACATACTTTAAAAAAAAAAAAGCTATACACAAAAAGCCACATATTACATGATTTCTTTTTTTTTTAATATATTTTATTGATTTTTTACAGAGAGGAAGGGAGAGGGACAGAGAGCTAGAAACATCGATGAGAGAGAAACATCAACCAGCTGCCCACTGCACACCCCCCACTGGAGATGTGCCCGCAACCAAGGTACATGCCCCTGACCAGAATCGAACCTGGGACCTTTCAGTCTGCAGGCTGACGCTCTATCCACTGAGCCAAACCGGTCTTGGCACATGATTTCATTTTTTAATAACATGTCCAGAATAGACAAATTTGTAGAGACAGAAACCATTAATGGTTGGAGTGGGGGTTGAGAATGGAGATTTACTCTTAGTGGATATGGGGTTTCTTTTGGGGGTGACAAGATATTTTAACTTTGATTGTAATGATGGTTTAGCAACTCCGTGAGCATCCTAAAAACCATTATATTGTGCATCTGAATGAGTAAGCTATGTGGTGTGGGAACCTCTTTCCACGTCCCACATGGTTCAGGGTTCCTGGTTCAGGGTTCGGGTTCTGAAGGAGGCCGCACGCAAACTGAATGAGAGACTAGAAAACATTAATTTGGCGATATTGGGGGGCCAGGCAGGAGTCTTCCTTTAGTGGAAAGGACTGCCACTTGCTCTGGCCTTTTTCTCCCTTTTATTAAGGCTTTGGGACACACCCCTAGCCTTTAGGCAGGAAATAACAAAACAGAAATTAACATGAAACAAACAGATAGAGGTTGCTTCAACAATAATGTTTCAACTAAACAGTGAGTAATTAGCTCTGACCTTTCAGAGCAATTAAGGTTGATCAGCCTTCTGGCCTCCTGTTTACATCCATTTAGTGAGAACAATACCTGGTTTCCGATATCTCCCCCGTTTTCTTTTCCTCTAAAAAATCTTGCATCTGCAGACTAGAAATAAATATTAAGAACAAAAAATAAGACAAGCAACAATGGCTATGCTAAGAGGTAAATGAATAAGTCTATAGTATCTTTCTTTCTGAACCAACAGTCCTTTGAGTCCCAGTTTCAATGTCCAACTGTTTTTTGAGTGTACATGTCAGCAATGATATTTCAGTTCTGGATGGTGGACAGATGGTGGCAATGCAGGTCCGACCCTCTCTGGTTTGGTCCCGGGCAATCTGCATCGATGCACAGCTGCTGACTGTTAGGATGGCAAAGTGTCGTCAGCATCTTCCATCTCTGGACTGTTTCTGCTCTCGTCTTCATAGCTGGAGCATTCTCTGTTGTAGGAATTCACATGGTCTAGAGCTGTTTTTCTGAAAATATATAAACATTCTCAACCAAAAGTTAGTAAAGGAATTTTTTCTATAAATTTGACTTTGGATCCTTTTTATTTTTGCCCAAATGATTTTCCTTTGACTTATTTTAATACTATGTATGTTTTTCATGGGTATCTTGCTGTTAAGTAAAAAAAAAAAAAATTTTAGATGTAATTTGCTTACAGGATACTTTTCCTTACATAATATTACTGTACTATCCCCACTTTTGTGATTTAATTATGAGGCTTTTGGAATGCAAATATGACTGCTTTATGTTTATTGCATGTTAAGTAATTTTACCATGCAGTGAACTACCAATAGAAATTTAAGTTACTACGTTAGGAACAACTTTTTTTTTCAGTACAATTAAATGTTCTTGAATATTCAACTATTTCAATTAACCAATTAAATTAATTTGAAAATTTAACTACTATTTTATTGTTAAATTTAATATTCTAACAACAATCTTAGTTTTATCCTGTAAATATTAGTGGAAAGGATTATTTGCATTCTTGAGTAGGCCCTGAGCATTCCTGGTGTTAAGTTGGATTTAGAATATAGGGCAGCTGTCAGCCAAGTCTGTCTGTTGCTGGGTCCCAATCTGAGCTGCACCAAATCTTTGTCTGTTCATCTGTGTCCCGAACGGAGCTGGGCCAAGTCTCTGTCTTGTCACCTGGGTCCCGATCGGAGCTGGGCGTGGGAAGTGAAGCAGCCATGGGGCAGGAGACCTCCCTCAGAAGGGGCGAAGGTTCAAGCCCCTGCAATGTTGGGGGGGTGAGGATCTGTGCCTCACCTCTGTTGATCCCCAAGTTTTCTCCTGATGGCCCCTCTGCGACTGTGCCTGTCTTAGGTTGTTCCTCCTCTGAGGAATCTTAGCCGTCACTGGCTAACCAGCCATCCTCCGGGGCCAAGCAGGTTGATGTGAGGTTCAGTTCCGTCTCCTTGGTAGCCGATGCCCTTGTGGCCTCCACGCCCAGTACCTGCCTTGGGATCCCCTCACCTGCTGGCAGGGTCCCAACACTGATCACATATCTTGGGGAACCCAGGTTTCTTCTCCAGGAAGGGCCCAGCTCACACCACTGGGTGAGAGACAGATTTATGGTACCAGCCAACACGAGGCTTCAACCTCAGCATGAACAGAAAGCTCAGGCGACAGCTGTGGGAGCAAGAAAAGCCAATATAGAATGCTCAAGTGCCTTCTCACTGCCTTAATTCCTTTTCTGTTATTTTTTAAATTGCTACCAAATATTCAGAGAATTAGATTGTAAGTTTGTTTGGGATATTTGTCAAAAAAATTATAATGACATTGTAGAATAATATTATGTAAGGAAATTCTTTTGTTCTAGGCCATGGCAATTCAATTTCAAATTGGCTATCAATTTCTTTTTGTATAGACAAGGTCTTAGTTACTTTATTAGAATACTTAATCAAATTGCTTACAAAAACATTGGCTTTTTATTTAGCTGAAAACCTTGATTTTTATTTAAAAAGCTAATTTATTAATTAAAGTAGGTATCTTAATTTAAAAAGCAAAGCAAATTTAGTAAATGTTTATGTCTGATTCACAAGCCACAAATGTTGCCCCGCCTCTAGCTTAAGAATACAGGCAGCTATGGGCTTTTTGTCATTTTAAATTCTAATGTTGGAATTTTAAGAAATATTTAGTTACTTAATTTTGCCCCTCTTAGAGACTACAAGAAACAGGGGAATCAGTACACCTAAGGGTTCTTACCCATGAAGG
Source organism: Lasiurus cinereus (assembly GCA_011751065.1). Classification (NCBI taxonomy): domain Eukaryota; kingdom Metazoa; phylum Chordata; class Mammalia; order Chiroptera; family Vespertilionidae; genus Lasiurus; species Lasiurus cinereus. Next base: position 6,114 of record JAAGEH010000032.1, on the reverse strand, counting down.
GTCAGGAACATAAGTCAAAAATACTTCCCCATGTGCCCCATGTAATATTACCGTACAGCTGGTAACTGTTGGTATTGCAAGAAATACGTTCTTAGGCATCTGTACCGTCCTCTTTACCATGTTCCCGGTGACATAGGACCCCAAATTCCTGTAGGAATAGCTTGCAGAGCATTATCAGGAGTCAAAGTTACTACTATAGTGCTGTTAAGATCCAGGCCTGCGCTTCCTGGAGTTGCTTAGATGAAGGAATCCACTGTGGGCCTTGCAGGGCAGGTTTCTCCTATTAATAACGGGGCTGGGGGGCACCCCTTTGGCCATTTCCCGGTGGTTGACCATACCCTGTATCTTGATTTAGAGGCTGCCCATTTCTATTAAATTTTGATTTACACTGTCTGGCCCAATGGTTACCTCTCTGACATCTAGGACACCGAGAGACTGGATCTCTCAGAGGCTGAATGTTTATGCCTCTCCCTAGAGTGCTACCTTGTGTCCTTCTTAGAGGCCAAAACCTTCACAACATTTAAAATATACTTATTAATTCTCGTTTGGTAAAGCTTTCCATGAAATTTCAAGTATATTAGATCAGTTAAATTTAAGAAGATGTCCTTTAAAAAGAGAGAACAAATTTCTTGTATTACTCTGGGCCCATGGAGCTTTACAAGAATCATCTCTGTTAAAGCCTTGAAATTTTAACATGGAAAAAACCATCAAATATATATATATTCATATATGATTTAAAGATTATAATATTTTTTATAATTACCTTAAGATATCAATTATATTTTTAAACTTGTCAGTTGGGAATCACAGAATCAATCCTTTTTTATTAGACTAATCAACAACGTATTTTGAATTCCTAATTATTAGAGAAATTTTATTTTATTTTCTCCCAATTTAATTTGCATTTAGCTGAAAACCTTGATTAATAACACATAATCTTCTCCTTTTGGTTACTTTACGCCATTTTTCTTAAAAAAATAAAGACCAGTTCTGGGTTTTTCTTTTTCTGCAGCTTTTGCGGAGAGATTCCAGCTTAAAACCCTGTCTAATATGTCCAAAAAGGTGGATAATTGCGCACATTTCTTTTTAAGCCTGGCTTCTCTCCTCACGAGTACAGAAATTCCAGACACATCTCTAAATTTTTAAAACTTTTTCATGCGAGAAAGGAGACTTTGGATTAGTATACTGGGAGAGTGGACTTTCATACTGGATTGCCACAGTGTCTCTCTTCCTCCACACCCTGCTTACTTCAGGGGAAAGCATCAGTAACAGATCTGGCCGAATTTCTTTTCATGCTTAAAAGATAAAGACAGATCTTAAATTTTTTCTTTCTTTTTCGCTTTCCGAAGTAATAACTAGCACCTAATTTGGCCAAGATTAGCATTTCCCTGCGATTTCTCTTATAATTTTTAAATGAAACCTTCAGTAATCTCATTGCAGGAGAGCAGAGAGCCTTGCCCTTTCCTGCCACCTTTGAATTTCTCCACACCAGAGCCGGTTTCAGCAGTGGAGTTTCACTTATTACAGATTTCAGATTCCAAATGCAAACTAAGACTTTAATTTGAACAAGAAACCACATTATTTAAGCATGCAAACCAAAAGTCTATAATAAAGTTTACTTTATATTTATAACCTAATTCTTCCCCATTAGCCTGGCTGCAAAAGACGTTCCCACCCTACTTACAGATCGAGACTCTGTAGTTAATCCGTGGGCTTTGCGTACATTGAATTCCCCTCACCTTTTCCTAGGTGAATCTTCCCTCACCATTTTCCTTGGTGAATTTTCCTTCCTTCGCTCTTAGGCGAATAATACCTTCTCCTCCAGACGTCCCACGGTCAGGCGCCAGATGTGAGCACCTCTTTCCACAGTCCCTGTTCGGGCGCCAGATGTGGGAACCTCTTTCCACGTCTCGCGTAGTTCAGGGTTCCCGGTTCAGGGTTCGGGTTCTGAAGGAGGCCGCACGCAAACGGAATGAGAAACTAGAAAATATTAATTTGGCAATATTGGGGGGCCAGGCAGGAGCCTTCCTCTAGTGGAAAGGACTGCCACTTGCTCTGGCCTTTTTCTCCCTTTTATTAAGGCTTTGGGACACACCCCTAGCCTTTAGGCAGGAAATAACAAAACAGAAATTAACATGAAACAAACAGATAGAGGTTGCTTCAACCAATAATGTTTCAACTAAACAGTGAGTAATTAGCTGGAAACTTTCAGAGCAATTAAGGTTGATCAGCCTTCTGACCTCCTGTTTACATCCATTTAGTGAGAACAATATTTGGTTTCCGACAATGTGGTATATGAATTATGTCTCACTAAAGCTGTTATTTAAAAAAAATACAAGATTAGCTGGCATGTGGTATTCCCTGTATAAGTGTTATCTCTGAGGACGATTAGGTGGCAGTGTTGGAAGTGCTGGATGTGGTTGAGTGTAGCTACTAGAAATGTGCAGCATTTATTATTGTAAAGCATTCTGGTTTTTTTGTTTTGTTTTTTCTTTCTTTTTTTTTTTAATTTTATTGTTTAAGGTTTTACAAATAGTAGTGCATATGTCTCTTTTTTTTTGTCCCCACTCACCTCTCCCCGGCCTCCTCTACCACCTGGCACTTGCCCAAGTCCCCCTACCTCCAATGTCTTGCATCTGTTGGTTGTAATTATATGCATGCATATACAAGTCCTTTGGTTGACCTCTTATCTCCCTAACCCTCCCCTACTTTCCCGCTATAGTTTCACAGTCTGTTCAATGCTTCTTTGCCTTTGTCTATTTTTGTCCTACAGTTTGCATTCTGTTTTATAGGATCTCCTCTATCGAAGATCTAGATCACTAGTGGATTATGAAAATGCTAATAAAGCACTGGATAAAGCAAGAGCCAAAAATAAAGATGTTTTACAGGCAGAAACATCCCAACAATTATGTTGTCAGAAATTTGAAAAAATATCAGAGTCTGCAAAACAAGGTACTGTTATATTATCCTTTAATAAGGTATATTTTACACTAGTATATAAATAAAATACTCTAATTTCTTTTGTTCACAGAACTTATAGATTTTAAGACAAGAAGAGTTGCAGCATTCAGAAAAAACTTAGTGGAACTGGCAGAGTTGGAACTAAAGCATGCAAAGGTAATATCATAAAGGGTTAACAGTTCAGGAGCTTATAATTTACAAAGGAGTCTGTTATAAAACTGATTCCAAAGGATATTGTAAGAACTATTACTAACTTGAAATTAAATTTTTCAAGTTTATTTCACTCCTTTAAAATATTTGGTTTTGCCCTATCTGGTTTGACTCACTGGGTAGAGCGTTGGCCTAGGGACTAAAGGGTCCCAGGTTCAATTCCAGTCAAGGGCATGTACCTTGGTTGCAGACACATCCCCAGTAGGGGGTGTACAGAAGCAGCTGATGGATGCTTCTCTCTCATCGATATTTCTAACACTCTATCCCTCTCCCTTCCTTTCTGTAAAAGATCAATAAAATATTTTTTAAAAATAAAATAAAATATTTGGTTTTAATACTATCCTCTTACAGAGTTTTTTACAGCTCTTAAATTCTTTCTTGTAGTTAATATATAAAGCTTAGCACAAACCTTACAGTAAATTGTAAAAGAGAATCCTAGAATTGAGAGAGATTTCTTACGTGATGTCATTCAAACAAAAATAATATCCATAATGACTCTGGTGGTCAGCTCTGCAAGACTATGGTATCTAATATGGAAACCAGGACCTTTTTTTTTTACTAGTTGTTTAAAGAATAAATCTTTCACCTAGCTAGTTTGGCTCAGTGGATAGAGCGTCAGTCTACGGACTGAAGGGTCCCAGGTACAATTCTGGTCAAGAGCACATGCGAGGGTTGCTTTCTCCGTCCCCGGGATGGGGCATGACTTTGATATTAATATGATTCTCTTTCATCATTGATGTTTCTCTCTCTCCCTTTCCCTTCCTCTCTGAAATCAATAAAAATTTAAAATATATATATATATTTTTTTTTTTTTAATAATAAATCTTTCTGCCCTCGCCACCAGTTTTTCTCAGTGGTTAGAGCATTAAGCACTGAGATCAAAGGGTTGGGTTTGATTCCCAGTCAAGGGTATAACCTGGGTCCCAGGTTCCGTCCCCAGCTCTGGTAGGGATGTGTTCAGGAGGCAACCAATCAATGTCTTTTTCCCTCTCCCTCTCTACCTTTCTCTGTTCCTCCTTCCCTCCCTCTCTTCTTCCCCCTCTTTCTAAAAAATCAATGGGGAAAAAATTAATTAAATAAAAAGTAAATTGGGCCGAAAACGGTTTGGCTCAGTGAATAGAGCATCAGCCTGTGGACTGAAAAGTCCCAGGTTCGATTCCGGTCGGGGACATGTACCTTGGTTGCAGGCACATCCCCAGTTGGGGGTGTGCAGGAGGCAGCTGATTGATGTTTCTCTCTCATCGATGTTTCTAACTCTCTATCCTTCTCCCTCTCTATAAAAAATCAATAAAATATTTTTTTTAAATAAATGGAAAAAATATCCTTGGGTAAGGAATAACAAACAAAATAATCTTTCTAAATATATACAAATATCACTTGGAAAAAATTTTAATATGTTTTTATTGATTTCAGAGAGGAGGGGCGGAGAGAGAGAGAGAGAGAGAGAGAGAGAGAGAGAGAGAGAGAGAGAGA
>JAAGEH010001510.1:0-10417 GCA_011751065.1 Lasiurus cinereus | reverse complement strand
TTTGAACTCTATATCCAGTCATTTGCTTTCCTCCATTTCTTTCATTTGTGATCTGTTTCTTTGTCTCCACATTTTTGCTGCTTCCCTGAGTGATAAAGTAGGTTTGTGTGGTAGGTGTCCTATAGGGCCCAGTGGCTCAGCATGCTCCCGTTACCTGAGGTGGACACTTTTGGTGCACCCCTTTGTGGACTGTGTGCACAACCTTGATATAGTTAAGTCTTGATTGTTGTTGGTATCACTGAGAGGAATTGGCCTCCAGGACAAATGGCTGTGAGGATCAGCTGTGTCAATGCTGGGAGAACTTCTGTGCTGGAGACACCCTATGAGACAAGACTTGCAAAATTGCAAAAGCCTCTGTGTTCAGCTTGGATGGGGCAGAGTCTCAGGGCAGAGCAGACAGCCTTGGTTTCCTGTCAGCCCTGCCCTATGAGGCCCCTGGATCTTAGTGTCCCTCAATAATTGCTGTAAGCACCTCTGAGAGAAAGTTGCCCTTGAGTTTTGCCCGCTTCCAGGTGGTCCAGTTTCTCTTTGAGTGAGTCTGGGTTTCCAGAAACTCGCCCAGAATTGGAGTTCAGTGCAGTCAGGAGCTTCCGTCTTCCTCCTGCTTTAGAAAGCCAGCTACGCACTCAGCCACCGTGCACTCAGCAGTCAGTCCTCTCTGCACGTGCACCTCCAGACCTCTGCCTTCCGCAGCTTCCCTGAGTTTCAGTGTGCTTTCTCTGTTCCTGACAGTCCAGATTCCACCCGCATGGGTCTGGCTTCCCAGAGTCTCTCCTGTGAATGATGTTCAGCACAGTAGGAAGCTTCCTTCTCCTGCCCACTTGAGGAAACCAGCCACGCACTCAGCTGCCTGTCCTCTCTGTGTGCCCGCGTCCCATACCTCAGCCTTTTGCAGCTCCTCTGAGTCTCAATGGGCTTTTCTCTTTCCTTCTAGTTATAGAATTTCCACTCAGCCAGCTTTTCTGTGATTCTGGATGGTGTCCATTTTATCTCTTAGTTGTAGTTTTGATATTGTTGTGTGAAGCAGCAGTTTAGGTATTTACCTTATGCTGCCATCTTGGTTTCTCCTATATTTTGACTTTTTATAACAAGTGCTAGAAGAGGAACCAGTGACATCTAAGACTCATGATCATCAATTGGAATCAAATGCCAATCCTGTGGAAGTATGTAGTAAATCGTCTGCCTCCCTGGAGATGACTCAAGGAGTTTCAAAGGAAAGAATTCACATTGGTTGTAGCCCTAAAAAAGAGAAGTGTTGTGATCTCAGCCACGAGGAAGGACTTCAGCCCAGGTCTCTTCATTTGTCTCCCCAAGAACAGTCTGTCCATCATCGAGACAGAAGGCAATCCTGGCGACGAGCAAGTATGAAAGAAATCAACAGGCGGAAGTCACTGCCTCCCTTTCATCAGGGCATCACAGGTGGGGTGCTGCACACATAAGACGTGGAGTTGCAGCTCAGATAAGATGTGGCAGTGAGGAATGATAGAAAGAACGTAATGGGACAAACTTAACTTGGCAGAAAGAGTGTAGTGGGACAGACTTGACTCTGCTACTTATCAACTGTGTGGCTGAGTAAATCACATCACCTCTCTGAGCCTCAGTTTATTGAAGTACAAGATTTATCATGGAAAGTCTCTAGCACATTTTAGGATAAACTGACCTTAAGGGCTTACTTTAACCTCCTTTGTCTTATGTTCCTCATCAATAAATGGGGTGAAATAATATCTATTTTATAAAAGCATATGAGGAAAAAATGAATTGATTATAACACAATACTTGGCACATGGTAATTAGATCAAATGTTAATCTATTGTGATTATTTTAAAGATATTATCTCACTTCCGGATAGCCTATGTTTAACAGGAAAACAGGATAAAAATAGCCACTTAGCATATCAGAAAATTGCTGTGTCCCAATTATGCTCATGTATTTCATAGGTGTGCCAAGAAAAGCGTCAGCAGTTCCCTAAAGTCACCCCAACCTCTGTTATAGAGAATGTGAACCTAAAATTCTGTATCAAAGAAAATCACTTATGTAATAAGGTTATTTCCTTGTTATTTCTGGCCACTTGCCAGATTTCTTTGGTTATAGGCAGAAGGTATTCTGTTTGTTTGTTTTTAACACCAGTGAGAATTTATCAAAAAAAAGAGACAAAAGAATTTTAAAAATACAACCAACTAACGGTAGAGGATGAAAAGAAATGTATTTCTTAAATTCTCAAAGCAAACTTCCTTTGCTGTATAATAATAGATGTTTTTAAGTGGGCATAATTAAAAAAACAGTGTTTGCATCCTGTACTTGTTTAAGGATTCAGTGACATAATTATGTAAAATGCCCATCTAATTCAGGTTGTCCCACCATGTGACCTTGGAAAGTTACCTATTACCTAGTCTTTGTGCCTCATCTGTAAAATAATGGGCATTTTACATATGTATCATCATCTGTAAAATGGAATTGATAAGATATTTGCCTCAAGTTTTAATTAAGTATGTGTAGTGTTTAATAAAAGCCTTTTATATGACAAGTGTTCAACAAATTACTATTAATGTTATCAATTAATTGTAGAAGATAGCATGGTATTACTGGGAAAAACAGGTTTTGGTGACAGACTTGGGGTTGAATTCTTATTTCTGGCCTCAAACAAGTCATCTCTCCTCTGAGGTTCAGTTTCCCTATCTGTAAAATGGAGCTCATAGTTTATAAGAGGACTCTTACAATAATGTATTTAAAGCATACTGCAGGACCTGTCATAAAAATGCTCAAATGTTTCCATCTCCTTTCTTTGAATGGTGAATATAAAACATCAAAAAAAGTTATTTACCTATCTTGTTTATTAATAAGACAAGGTTCTAATGTAATACATATAAGGTTCTTACAACCTTTTAAAGCTAGAATGCACAAATGGGTAAATTTCATTCCTCGGTGATCCTGAAAAAAATCAGATGTGACTGACTATATATGAATTCTTTCTTAAGTAAAGAAGGCTGCTTGAGCATTCTTGCCTTAAAATGGACTGCATCAAGAGAGAAAATTTTTCAGGTTTTCTATTTTGATAATTGTGAGTATACCACTCCTTACATTGATATTTTATGTTAGAGCTCAGCAGATCCATCAGCGTCAACCTAGCAGAAAGCAAACGGCTTGGCTCTCTCCTGCTTTCCAGTTTCCAGGTGAGATTCTCGGGACTGGGAAATGCTATTTTTTTAAGCTGTTGCTGTGAGAGTCCCAAAGAGAGATCAAAACTGTGTAATACATCTGTTAAAATTAAAAGATGGCTGAGACCGGTTTGGCTCAGTGGATAGAGCATCGGCTTGCGGACTGAAGGGTCCCAGGTTCGATTCCGGTCGGGGGCATGTACCTTGCTTGCGGGCACATCTCCACTGTGGGGCGTGCAGGAGGCGGCTGATCGATGTCTCTCTCGCATTGATGTTTCTGACTTTCTCTCTCCCTTCCTCTCTGTAAAAAATCAATAAAATATATTTAAAAAAAATTAAAAGATGTTTCTCTCTAGTTTGGATTAATTTAAAAGCCAGATCTAATTCTAGCAGCTGATTTTGTCTGGACTATACTTTCTATCCCATTGGTATTGTTGCTGCTAACTGAGGAGTTAAGAGTGAGAGAGTTCCCCAATATAGTATCTCTTGCCATTGGAAGCAAATGACAGGGAATAATGCTTATTTAAAGTAGGTCAAAATCATTGGAGGTCTGACTAAATACTAAGTCAGTATTATATGACTAGTTGATGATTAGTTTAGATAAGCAATTCATTTGTGTTAATTAAATGACCTTTTTTTTTTTAAACCAAAAATCAAAATGTATAGTCTTACCAACATAGTTTTATCCTGATCTATTTATTTTTTATATGAAAAATCTTAGGTATGAAAATTAAATCATTTATTTTACATTTTTTAAGCATGTAAAATTATATGAGCTTTGTTGGGACTGGCCTGGAAAATCTTGGTTGTTGTACTAAAAATGCTTTTCTTTATTTAGTTCTCTGTTCAGAAACTTGAACCTTTCCTAAAGGACACTGAGGGCTTCAGTCTTGAAAGTTTTAGAGCCAAAGGTAAGTTGCTAAGAACAGGCAAGTGAGCTTTGACCTTTAACTGTATCTTCTGTTAAAGTCAGTTGAAGCCCCACTTTTAGGATCCCCATTTACAAGAGCTACTACCTTACAAAACCAGGCCCCCTTGGAATGGCATTAAAATATATATATGCTAAGAATCCAAGATGGCGGCATAGGTAAATACCTATACTGCTGCCTCGCACAACAATTTCAAAACTACAACTAAAAGACAGAACGGACATCATCCAGAACCACAGGAAAGCTGGCTGAGTGGAAGTTCTACAACTAGAGGGAAAGAGAGGGGCTCACGGAGACCCAGAGGAGCTGCAAAAAGCTGAGGTACGGAGACGCGCGCTGAGAGAGCGGGTGCCGGAGTACCTGGCTGGCTTTCTCTGGCGGGAGGGAAACGGAGACACCCAACGGCATTGAACCTCTTATCTTACGACACTAAACCCCAGATCCAGCCGAAACTCATACGGGGGGAGTTTGGACTGTGAAAAGGGAGAAGTGCACGGAAATTTAGGGGAGTTGCAAAGGATCGGAGGTCTGGTCTCGCACGGCACCACGCGGAGGACGCATTGCTGATTGTGCCGCTGGCTTTCGCGAGTGGCGGAAGACAGACCCTCCCAACTGCGCCACTTCTGAGTCCACTGGGCCCCTGTTTTGGGCGAAACCCTGGGGACCTAGACTCGTGTGGTCCTGGTTCGCAGGGGAGCCGGAAAGGCAGCGGTTGGAGGCGCTGCGGGTGCGCGAGCACAAGGACCGCTCCAGCCATTACCCAGTCACGTGAGACTCAGGGGCCGTGGAGGGCGGGGCCGACTGGAAAGCAAGGCGGTCCCTTAAGCCCTGAGACTCCACCCCTCCCAAGCTCAACAGAGGCTTCTGCGGCTGAATCCAGCACAGAAGTTTCCCCGGCACAGTGAAAATGCCGAGACAAGGGAAGGGATTACAAGCAAAAGAAATGGAGGAAAAAAAACGACTGGATATAGAGTTCAAAACCACGCTTATAAGGTTTTGCAAGAATATGCTAGAAAAGATGGATAAATTTAGTGAGACCCAAGAGAAGATAATAAATACACTGACTGAAATGAATACTATTACGCAGAGTACTAACAGCAGACTAGAGAAAGGCAAGGATCAAGTCAAAAATTTGAAATATAAAGAAGCAGAAAACATTCAACTGGAAAAGCAAGAAGAGAAAAGAATCCAAAAATGTGAAGATAATGTAAGGAGCCTCTGGGACAGCTTCAAGCGTACCAACATCAGAATTGTGGGGGTGCCAGAAGAAGAGAGAGAGCAAGATACTGAAAACCTGTTTAAAGAAATAATGACTGAAAACTTCCCACATCTGGTAAAAGAAATAGACTTACAAGTCCAGGAAGCACACAGAACCCCAAAGAAAAGGAACCCAAAGAGGACTACACCAAGACACATCATAATTAAAATGCCAAGAGCAAAAGAGAAAGAGAGAATATTAAAAGCAGCAAGAGAAAAACAGTTTATTACCTACAAGGGAGCACCCATACGACTGTCAGCTGATTTCTCAACAGAAACGATGCAGGCCAGACGGGAGTGGCAAGAAATATTCAACGTGATGAACAACAAGAACCTACAACCAAGAATAATCTATCCAGCAAAGCTATCATTCAGAATTGAAGGGCAGATAAAGACCTTCACAGAGAAGAAAAAGCTAAAGGAGTTCATCAACTCCAAACCAGTATTATATGAAATGCTGAAAGGTACTCTTTTAGAAGAGGAAGAAGAAAAGGGTAAAAGACAAAAAATTATGAACAACAAATATACATCTGTCAACAAGTGAATCTAAAAATTAAGTGAATTAAAAATCTGATCAACAGAATAAACTGGTGAATATAATAGAATCAGGAGCACAGAAAGGGAGTAGACTGATAATTCTCAGGAGGACAAAAATCATAAAGCATCAAACAGACTGTGAAATTATAGCAGAAAGATTAAAGTTAGGTGAGGTAAATAAGTGATCAATCAAAGGACTTGTATGCATGCTTATAAACATAACCAATGATCACAGACACTGGGGGGTCGGGGTATGCCTGGGAGGGAGGGGGGGGCAATGGGGAGATATGTATAAAAAATTAATAAAAATTAAAAATAAATAAATAAATAAATAAATAAATAAAAAATATATATATATATGCTGCCCTAGTAAGGTGGCTCAGTTGATTGAAGCATCGACCCATACACCAAAAGCTAGCAGGTTTGATTCCTAGTTGGGAAGCACCTATTGTAGGCAACTGATCGATGTTTCTCTCTCCTTTCCTCTCTCTCTAAAATCAATAAAAACATATCCTCAGGTGAGGGTTAAGAAAATAATAATAATATATGTTAATGAAGTTCAGAAGATAAGCCTGCCCTCCACTCCAAACCATAGTCACAGCTCCTCCCCACAGAGGCAACCACAGCCACCAGCTTCTTTGTATCATTGCAGAGATACTGCATTTGCAAACAATTATACATTAAAATCAAGTAATGTTCTTTTCCTTGGTTTTTTTTTTTTAACCTAACAATTTATATGCAGACTAGAGGCCCCTTGCACGATATTTGTGCAAGAATAGGCCTTCCCCTGGCTTCACTCCCGGCCGCCCGGGAGCCACCAAGTCCCCGTTCCTGGGCCGCCCAGGAGCTGCCAAGTCCTCACTCCCAGCTGGAGCACCACTCCTGTAGCTCCCTCCACGCTTCCCTTCCCCCTCATAGCAGGCGTCCCTCCTGGCCTCTCTGTGCCTGCCTGTGCAAATTAACCTGTCATCTTTGTTGGGTTAATTTGCATACTCACTCCTGATTGGCTGTGGGCGTAGTGGAGGTACAGTCCATTTACCTTTTGTCTATTATTAAGTAAGATTATTCCATACTGCACATGTAGAGCTGTCTTGACACTTTAGTAGCCATATGATTTTCCATTTTATAAATGTACCGTATTTTATTTAACCAGTTTCTTATTGTGGGCTTTTAGGGTTTTCAGTCTTGCTATTACAATGAATAGGGTAATGGATACTTTTTTGTTTTCTCTAATCCTCACTTGAGGGTATGTTTTTAAATTGATTTTAGAGAAAGAGAAACTTCAATTGGCTACCCTCATATGCACCCTAACCAGGGACTGAACTCACAATATGGGCATATACCCTGACTGGGAATTGAACCCATGACCTTTTGGTATACAGGACAATGCTCTAATCAATTGAGCCACACCAGCCAGGGCAAATACCTTTTTACACATGCCTTTTGGTACATCTACAAGTAAAAATAAAGTAGAGTTGCAATAAAATAGGTCAAACAAAATGATAAAAATTACCAGATTGCCTTCCAGAAAGGTTGTTTCATTTTATTCTCTCACCAGCAAATATGCAAATATATTTGTTTGCATATCTGTTTTTTCACATTTACCAATATAGTTTTATCAAACAGTTCAGATGTTTTACAGATGATAAAAGGTATTTTGTAATTTTAATCTGTTTTTCAAAGAGGATAAACATTTTTAAGTATTATTTATAACTATAGGTGCTTCATTTTCTGTTTATATCCTTCATTTATTTTTGAAAGTTGGCATGTGGTGCTTATATTGATTTGTAGAAACTCTATATGTTAAGGAAATTAGCTGTTTATCAGTGATATAAGTTACAAATGTTCTTTCCAAGGAGTCAGTTTTCAGCTATCTAGGAAGTAGTTGTTTTCCTTACAGTAACTACACCATCATCCAGAGCCAAAATACTCAATGTTACCCACTTTAAAAACTAAGAAAATACATTAACTCAGACTTATTTGTTAATTAGTTATCTCAGAATTGGACTCATCATCATAATTAAAGTAGATATGTCAAGGTTATCTTGATAGCTGTTTAACATCCTTTTCCTTCCTTATTCTTTGCCTGAATGTTCTTGTGGACTCTTCCAGGTATAAGCAGAGAACTGTTTTTACCTTATGCTTATAATGCTTTATTTGCCTTCAACATTTTTTTATAACATTCTTCCCTGTTGCCTGACTTCTGTGACATATTTCCTTTCAATACCAGCAATTCAAATCTCTTGAAAAGAATGAAATGTCATTGCAGATGTATCTTTTTAATTTCTTTTTCACCAATCAGATCTAAAAAATACTATCAATAAATGTCATAAAGAAGAATTGCCTTACATTTTATCTATATCTATTCCCCCAAAAAGATACAATCTTTCTGCATATTTATACCCTTTTTTTGAGTAGGTGAGAGTGTCAGAATGTGACTGGACCCTAGCGCTGAGATTACCTTAAGTGTGTTAGGTTTTTGTCAGCAGCTTCCTGTGAAAATTTATATTCTGTTTAAACATGTAATATTATTCTCTCTAGCATCTTCTCTTTCTGAAGAATTAAAACATTTTGCAGACAGACTGGAAAGTAATGGAACTCTACAAAAATGTTTTGAAGATTCAAAGGGGTAAGTTCAATTGCCCTTCTGTCCTAAATTATAATTGAATTAAGGGTTTTTATTGTAATTAGACAGTTGTTCATTCACTCATCAAACATTTATTCAGCATCTTCTACATACCAGGCTCTTCTAGATATTGGAGATAATAGTGATAACTAAGTCAAAAAAGGTATTTTGTTCTGATATACTTTAATAGGAGATAAGGTCAAACAAATATAATGATTTAAGATAGTGATCTAAAAAGTTAATAATAGTGACTTGAAGGGGTAGGCTAGCTAACCCTCTACTGAATTCACCTTTGAATTGAGACCTATTAGACCTGAATGGTGAGAAGGAACCAGCTGAGAAAGATGAAAGGAAAGGAAAAGCATTCTTCAAATTTTTGCTAGCCATGCAACAGCCAAACCTCAGTTCCTAATGTCTCTCATCTCAAACAGTTTGGTTCTCTAACAAGTTTGGGCCTTCAGAACAAAGGGTCCCAGGTAGATTCCAGTCAAGGGCATGTACTTCAGGGCACATTCGGGAGGCAACCAATCCAGGTATCTCTCTCACATTGATATTTCTTTTTCTCTCTGTGCCCCTCTCCCTCCCTTCCACTCTCTCTAAAAATCAGTGGAAAAATATCTTGGGTGATGCTTAAAACAAACAAGCAAACGAAAAAACAGTACATTAGACAAGTACTATGTTTAAAAAAAAAAAGGTTAAAATAGGGAATCATTAAAAACAGTTTTTTAAATCTTTACTGTTGAAAGTATTACAGATGTCCTCTTTTTTTCCCCATTGACCCCTTGTAGTCCACCCCAACCCTCTACCTCAGGATGGGAAAAAATTTTGGTTTTTTTTTTTTTTTTTTTACTAAATTACTTCTCTTTTTTTTCAAATGCTCATATAATTTTATATTTGTATTTGTGTGTTTTTTAATTTAATAAATCTTTATTGTTCAGATTATTACAATTGTTCCTCTTTTTCCCCCCATAACTCCCCTCCATCTGGCTCCCACCCCAACCTCTGCCCGTACCTCAACCCCCAATTGTCCTCATCCATAGGTGTATGATTTTTGTTCAGTCTCTCCCTGCACCCACTAATCCCTCTCACCTGAGAATTGTCAGTCCACTCCCTTTCTATGCCTTTGATTCTATTATATACACCAGTTTATTCTGTTCATCAGATTTTTTATTCACTTGATTTTTAGATTCACGTGTTGATAGATATATATTTGTTGTTCATAATTTTTATCTTTACCTTTTTCTTCTGCTTTCTCTTAAAGAATACCTTTCAGCATTTCATATAATACTGGTGTGGTGTTGATGAATTCCTTTAGTTTTTTCTTAGCTGTGAAGCTCTTTATCTGCCCTTCAATTCTGAATGATAGCTTTGCTGGGTAGAGTAATCTTGGTTGTAGGTTCTTGCTATTCATCACTTTGAAATATTTCTTGCCATTCTCGTCTGCCCTGTATAGTTTCTGTTGAGAAATCAGCTGACAATCATATGGGTGCTCCCTTGTAGGTAATGAACTGTTTTTCTCTTGCTGCTTTTAATATTCTCTCTTTGTCTTTTGCTCTTGGCATTTTAATTATGATGTGTCTTGGTGTGGTCCTCTTTGGATTCCTTTTGTTTGGGATTCTGTGTGCCTACTAGACTTGTAAATCTATTTCTTTAACCAGATGGAAGAATTTTCAGTCATTTCTTCAAATAGGTTTTCAGTATTTTGCTCTCTCTGTTCTTCTGGCATCCCCATAATTCGATGTTGGTATGCTTGAGGTTGTCCCAGAGGCTCCTTAACACTATCTTCAAATTTTTGGATCCTTTTTTCTTTTTGCTTTTCCAGTTGAGTGCTTTTTATTTCTTTGTATTTCAAATCTTTGACTTGATTCTTGTGTTCCTCTAGTCTGTTGTAAGTTCTCTATGTAATATTTTTT
>JAAGEH010000031.1:17381018-17448240 GCA_011751065.1 Lasiurus cinereus | reverse complement strand
ATCTTGCTCTCTCTCTTCTTCTGGCACCCCCACAATTCTGATGTTGGTACGCTTGAAGCTGTCCCAGAGTCTCCTTACATTATGTTCACATTTTTGGATTCTTTTCTCTTCTTGCTTTTCCAGTTGAATGTTTTCTGCTTCTTTATATTTCAAATTTTTGACTTGATCCTTGCCTTTCTCTAGTCTGCTGTTAGTACTCTGCATAATAGTTTTCATTTCAGTCAGTGTATTTATTATCTTCTCTTGGGTCTCACTAAATTTATCCATCTTTTCTAGCATATTCTTGCAAAACCTTATAAGCGTGGTTTTGAACTCTATATCCAGTCGTTTTTTTTCCTCCATTTCTTTTGCTTGTAATCCCTTCCCTTGTCTCGGCATTTTCACTGTGCCGGGGAAACTTCTGTGCTGGATTCAGCCGCAGAAGCCTCTGCTGAGCTTGGGAGGGTGGAGTCTCAGGGCTTAAGGGACCGCCTTGCCTTCCAGTCGTCCCCGCCCTCCACGGCCCTTGAGTCTCACGTGACTGGGTAATGGCTGGAGCGGTCCTTGTGCGCGCGCACCCGCAGCGCCTCTAACCGCTGCCTTTCCGGCTCCCCTGCGAACCAGGACCACACGAGTCTAGGTCCCCAGGGCTTCGCCCAAAACAGGGGCTCAGTGGACTCAGAAGTGGCGCAGTTGGGAGGGTCTGTCTCCCGCCCACTCGCGAAAGCCAGCGGCACAATCAGCAATCCGTCCTCCGCGCGTGGTGCCGTGCGCGACCAGACCTCCGATCCTTTGCGACTCCCCTAAATTTCCGTGCACTTCTCCCTTTTCACAGTCCAAACTCCCCCCGTATGAATTTTGGCTGGATCTGGGGTTTAGTGTCGTAAGATAAGGGGTTCAATGCCGTTGGGAGTCTCCGTTTCTCTCCCGCCAGAGAAAGCCAGCCAGGTACTCCGGCACCCGCTCTCTCAGCGCGCTCGTCTCCGTACCTCAGCTTTTTGCAGCTCCTCTGGGTCTCCGTGAGCCCCTCTCTTTCCCTCTAGTTGTAGAGTTTCCACTCAGCCAGCTTTCCTGTGGCTCTGGATGATGTCCGTTCTGTCTTTTAGTTGTAGTTTTGAAATTGTTGTGCGAGGCAGCAGTATAGATGTTTACCTATGCCGCCATCTTGGATTCTCCTCCATAAATCATCTCTGTTAACTTAATGGTGCCTGCTCACCAGATTTTTCTCTGTATATAATGTACTAATTTTGGTTTAATGACACACACATATCTATTCACCCATGTTGATGTATATTCTTTTGCAGAAATGAGATCATATTTTACATGGTTTATGACTTCCTTCTTAATATGATTCCTTTTCATTAATTTGTTTATTTGATTTGGAATATTCCCAAATATTTACCCGCGGATTAATACTACTTTAAAAAAATATCTGTTTGTATAACTTTTAAAATTGATTTTAGAGAGAGGAATGGGGAGAGAGAGAGAAACATCACTGTGAAAGAGGAACATCAACAGGTTGCCTCCCCCACACTGGCCAGAGCTATATTGCTTTTTATGTGTTTCATCTCTTGATACCATTGACCTATTCTATTGTTTAAGAGTATTTTGTACACCCTTAATGTAAAGCCTATGTGTGAATATAAGTGGTAAATAATTTTTCAAACTTTTCACAGACCTTTCAATTTATATTTTCTGCTATACATGTGGTATTTTATACTTTATAATTATTTTTAGTATTTAAAAATACGTCAGTACATTGTTTTTAAAAGAACAACTGAAAAATAATGAGGTATAGTGCATGTCAGCTCACAGGACAGATGGTGGGGGGACCTTTTTAGCGTCTCTGAGTAGTAATTTATAAGGTTGTTTTCCTTGGTCAAGTTACTAAATTGCTTACTTCTGTCTCCTCACTGGGTATTGGGGTAGTTATTGGTCTTGGATAGAGTTGTTAGGATTAAAATGAGATGAAATGAAAAACACCCTTCATATAATAGTTGTATACCTGTTAATATCCTACCATTAAAGTTCCCTTTCCAGAAGGCAATAGCTTGTGCTGCTTCCTGGGTCCAGTTCAAAATCTCAGGAACCAGCCAGTCCATGGCTCTCACACCCAGGCAGATGAATGATGTGATACGAGCATCTTTTTTATGTTTTTTTTTTTGTTTCTTCTTTTTTTTTTTGCTATTTGTATAACTTCTATGGTGTGCTGTTTGCTGAGATTGTTCACCCATTTTTTAAAATTTGGGTTGTTTGTTTTCTTATTGTTGAGTTTTAAGAATTCTTTGTATATTTTGGACACTAATCCTTTTCCAGAACATCTTTTACAAACACTTTATCCCAGTCTGTAACTTTTTTCATTCTCTTGTCAGTGTCATCTTTTACAGAGCAGAAGTGTATAATTTTATAAATCTACAGTAATCAAGAAAATATGATACTGGTAAAAAAAAATACACAAATAGGTCAGTGGAAGAGCCCAGAAATAGGCCCACAAAATTATGGTTGACTGATCTTTGATAAAGAGCAAAGGCAATACGGCGGAGAAAAGACAATCTTCAACAAATAGTGCTGGAGGAAATGGATATTTACATGGGGGAAAAATAGAATCTAGACACAGACCTTACACCTTTCACGAGAATAACTCAAAAACGATCACAGATCTAAATGTAAAATGAAAAAGTATAAAACTCCAAGAAGATAACATAGGAGAAAATATAGATGACTTTGGGTTTGGCCATGAATTTTTAGATATAGCACCAGATAGAATTCATGAAGGCAATGATTGATAACCTGGATCTCATTAAAAGAGATCTTTTGTGCTGCAAAAGAAAGATTGATTTTAAGTGTTTAAGGCTTGTGCCTATCTTATTGGGGGGGACATAATTCCACCTACTACAGTGATATAAGCACATTAAATAACTAAAATATGATCTTATCTCATATATATATATAAACTAGAGGCCCAGTGCACAGATTCATGCACCAGTGGGGTCCCCTGCCCTGGCCTGTGGGGATTGGGACAAAACTGGCTCTCCAACATCCCTCAAGGAGTTCTGGATTGCTAGAGGTCAGTTCTCAGGTGACACACCCTGGAATCAGGCTCTTTCCTCTCTGGTTCTGGGTGTATCACCCAAGAACTGTAGTTACCAAGTGACTACAGCTCTGCAGCTCCTGCATTGAGCATCTGCCCCCTGGTGGTCAGTGCACATCATAGCTACTGACCAGACAGCCAGTAGGCTGGTTACTTAGGCTTTTATATATATACTAGAGGCCCAGTGCAAGAAATTTGTTGCTGGGGGTGAGGGGGCGCGGGGGGTCTAAACGAGCAGTCGGACATCCCTCTTACAATCCAGGACTGCTGGCTCCCAACTGCTCACCTGCTTGCCTTCCTGATTGCCCCTAACCCGCTTCTCCCTGCCAGCATGATCGCCCCCTAACCACTCTCCTGCCAGCCTGATTGATGCCTAACTGCTCCCTTGCCAGCCTGTTTGCCCCTCACTGCCCTCCCCTGTAGGCCTGGTCACCCCCAACTGTCCTTCCCTGCAGGCCCAGTCACCCTCAACTTCCCTCCTCTGCCAGCCTGGTTACCCCTAACTGCCCTCCCCTGCAGGCTTGATGATCCCCAACACCCTCTCTTGCAGGCCTGGTGCCTGCCAACTGCCCTCCCCTGCTGGCCATCTTGTGGTGGCCATCTTGTGTCCACATGGGGGCAGGATCTTGTGACCACATGGTAGCAGTAATATTGTGTGTTGGAGTGATGGTCAATCTGCATATTACTCTTTTATTAGATAGGATAGAGGTCTGGTGCACAGGTGGGGGCCAGCTGGTTTGCCCTGAAGGGTGTCCCAGATCATGATGGCTGTTCCCTTGGGGTGTGGTGCATCCTGGGCGAGGGCCCTCCAGCAACCTAAGCGGAGGCTCTGGTATCTGTGATTTATTTATCTTCTACAATTGAAACTTTATAGCCTGGAGCAGAGCCAAGCCTTCTGCTCCCACAGCCATTGAAACTTTGTTGCCTTAAGTGGAGGCCTGGGCCAGCCAGGGTGTGTGGAAATCTTGGATTCCTCCATCACCAGGGGCAACCCAAGCCTCTCTCCTGCTCTTTCTGTGGCTGTAGCCATCTTGGTTGGGTTAATTTGCATACTCGCTCTGATGGGCTGGTGGGCATGCCTTGTGGGTGTAGTGGAGGTACAGTCAATTTACATATTACTCTTTTATTAGATAGGATAGATATATGAATATTAGAGGCTCAGTGCATGAAACATGCACTCAGAGTGGGAAGGAGGGTGTCCCTCAAACCAGCCTGCACCATCTCTAATCTGGGACCCCTCAGAGGATGTCCAACTGCCTGATCACCCCCTAACTGCTCCCCTGCTGGCCCGATCACTCCCAACTGCCCTCCCCTGCTAGCCTGATCACTCCCAACTGACCTTTCCCGCTGGCCTTATGGTCCCTACTATCCCCCCTGCCAGCCTAGTCACCCCAGTAGAAGCTGCAGAGGCTGGCCCCCCCCTCCTGCCAGCCTGGTCAGTCCAGTAGAAGCTGCACAGAGCAGCAGCCGGGATCTGCCCCCTATCAGGGCTGAGGGAACTCTGGAGAAGCAGCACAGAGCAGCAGTGGGGACCCGCCCGCCAGTGCAGCTGTGGGAACCCCAGCAGCACACATGGGGAGTGGCCTCTGGGCTTCCCATCCCCCTGCAGAGCCATAGGAACTGCAGCAGCAGGCACACAGAGCAGCAGCTAGGACTAGTCCCCCAACAAGGCTCAGGGAACTCTGGGGATGCCAAGGGGAGCAGCAGCGTGGACCCGCCCTACGGCAGGGATGAGGGAACTCTGGCAGCAGGTGTGTGGAGTGTCCACCATACCTCCTTCCCCCCCCCCCCGTGGGGCCACAGAAACTGCAGTGTCAAGCATATGGAATAGCTAGCCCTGTCCCTGCTGTGTGCGCCGCCATCTTGTGATGGTGTTACCATGTGAGGGTTAATTAGCATATTACCTCTTTATTATATAGGATATCCATATAAGTATAAAAATTCTTACATAAGAAAACTTCTGGGAGAATATAGTGCAGATGCAAACATTAACAGGGCTTATCTTGGGGTGCTATGTATGGGGTATTATCTCTTTTTCTATGTTTTTTTTTAATCTTTAACAAACACTTATTGCTCTTGTAAACACACAAAATAATCTCTACTCTGCCCACAGAAAAGCTGTTACTTTATATAACTCTGCTCAGTTGCATTTGAGTGAAGGAGGGGAGGACTCCCTTCCTTGTTCCACCAAAAGTGAAGTCATTGCACTTGTGAATTCCTTCAGCTCAACTCTGCAGCAAGAATGCCCCAGGAGGGAGAAAGATGATGGCCTAGGTGAACACCTAAACTGCTGCCTCACACAACAATTTCAAAACTACAACTAAAAGACAGAATAGACATCATCCAGAATCACAGGAAAGTTGGCTGAGTGGAAAGTCTACAACTAGAAGGAAAGAGAGGGGCTCACCGGCACTCAGAAGAGCTGCAAAAAGCTGAGGTATGGAGACACACACATGGAGAGAGTGAGTGGCAGTGTGCCTGGCTGGCTTCCTCTGGCGGGAGGGAGACAGAGACTCGTGACAGCGCTGAACCCCTTATCCTACCGCATTGAACCCCAGCTCTGGGTGAGACTCATACGGGGGAAGTCCGGACTATGAAAAGGGAAGAGTGCATGGAAAATTAGGGGAGCCACGAAAGGGCAGAAGTCTGGAGCATGCACACCAATGCACGCAGAGAGAATGGACTGCTGATTATGCTGCTGGCTTTCTCTAGTGGGCAGGAGACAGAGCCTCCAGCATTTCTCACTCATTTGTGGAATATAATGAACAACATAAACTGATGAACAAAAATAGATCCAGAGACATAGAAGCATAGACTAGACCATCAAACCTCAGAGAGAAGAAAGAGGGAAATGGGGAAGGGGGAGGTGTAAGAGATCAATCAAAGAACTTGTATGCATATAAGCATAACCAATGGACACAGATAATGCTGGGGGGAGTGAGGGTGAATTTGTGCATAGGTGGGGTCTCTCAGGGGTGGCCTGTGGAGATTGGGTTCCAGCTCACGCCCCCAGACTCGCAGCTCTGCAGCTCCCCCTGGCACCTCACCTTGGCCTGGTTCTGCCCCCTCACATGATCCACCATCCTGCCTGCAGGGCCAGACACCCTGCCTGAATCCCTTAGCACCTGGGAGCCAGGCAGCAGCCCTACCCTTTGCTGCCACTGCTGGTTGCCATCTGTGGGATGATCAGTGGGGCGATCGGGCCCTCGTTCACACCTGCCTTGACCTGGTGCCACCTACTCACCTGCTCCACCATTCTGCCGTGGTCCTGCTCTCTCGTCAGGGTTCATCAGGGCCGGCAGCACCTCCATGGCTGCTCGCTGCCAGCACTGTGTTGCTGATGCCCGCCATGTTCCATGCCACCCCCTGGTGGTCACTGCATGTCATAGCAAGCAGTTGAACTCCTGGTCGAATGACCACCTGAGGCGACAATTTGCATATCTGGCTTTTATTATATATAGGATTATCTGGGTGAGCCCTATATGCAGTCACAAGTGTCTTTAAGAGGGATGCAGGAGAAACCAAGATGGTGGCATAGGTGAATGCCTAAACTGCTGCCTCACATAACAATTTCAAAACTACAACTAAGACAGAACGGACATCATCTAAAACCACAGGAAAGCTGGCTGAGTGGAAATTTTACAACTGGAAGGAAAGAGAGGGGCTCATGGAGACTCAGAAGAGCTGAGTTACGGAGACACATGCATGGAGAGGACGGTTGGCAGAGTGCCTGGCTGGCTTCTTCTAGTGGGAGGGAGATGGAAACTCCCAAATGCACTGAACCCCATTTCCGACTGCACTGAACCCCAGTTCCAGGCGAGACTCATGTGAGGGGAGTCTGGACTGTCAGGAAAAGGGAGGAGTGCACGGAAACTTAGGGGACCTGCAAAAGCCAGAGGTCTGGAGGCGCGCGTGTGAGTGCACGTAGAGAGGACTGACTGCTGATTGTGCTGCTGGCTTTCTCTAGAGGGAGAAAAACAGAACCTCCAGACTGTGCTGAACTCCAGTTCCGACTGCACTGAACCCCAGGTTTGGGTGAGACCCTGGGGACCTAGACTCATACAGGTCCCCAGAGCACACGGCAGAGGACTGGAAGCACGTATACAAGTGTGCACAGAGAGGGCTACAGTGATTACTGAGGGACAGTGAGACCCAGGGGCCTCATAGGGCAAGGCTGATGGGAAGCCAAGGCTGCCTGCTCATCCCTGAGACTCCACCCCATCCAAGCCAAGCACAGAGGCTTTTGCCATTTTGCAAGTCTTGTCTCATAAGGCTGACTCCAGCACAGAAGTTCTCCTGGCGTAGACACAGCTGATCCTCACAGCCAATTGGCCTGGAAGACAATCTCCCGCAATGATACTAACAACAATCAAGACTTAACTACAACAAGGCTGTACTAACAGTCCACAAAGGGGTGCACCAAATGTGTCCATCTCAGCTAACTGGGGAGGCAGAGTTACTGGCCCATATAGGACACCTAGCACACACAGTTAGTCTACCAACTCAGGGAAAATGTGGAGACAAAGGGACAGATAACAAACAAAAGAACTGGAGGGAAACAAACGACTGGATATAGAATTCAAAACCACGGTTATAAGGTTTTTCAAGAATTTCCTAGAAAAGGTCAAGAAATTTAAAGATATCCTCAGGGATATGAAAAAGGACCAACTAGAAATCAAACATACACTGACTGAAAAAAAAATTATACAGAGACCTAATAGCAGATTAGAGGAACACAAGAATCAAGTCAAAGAAGTTGTCCCAGAGCCTCCTCACATTATCTTCACATTTTGGGATTCCTCTTGCTTTTCCAGTTGAGTGTTTTCTGCTTCTTTATATTTCAAATTTTTTACTTGATTCTTGCCTTCCTCTAGTCTGCTCTTAGGTCTCTGTATAATATTTTTTATTTTAGTCAGTGTATGTTTAATTTCTAGTTGGTCCTTTTTCTTCTCCTCTTGGGTTTTGCTAAATGTATCCATCTTTTCTAGGAAAGTCTTAAAAAACCTTATAACCGTGGTTTTGAACTCTATATTCAGTCATTTGTTTTCCTCCATTTCTTTTGTTTGTGATCTGTTCCTTTGTCTCCACATTTTCACTCTGCTGGGAGACCTTCTGTGTAGGAATCAGCCTTATGATACAAGACTTGCAAAACTGAAAAAGCCTCCCTGTTGAGCTTGGATAAGGTGGTCTCAGGGCTTAGCAAACAGCCTTGGCTTCCAATCAGCCCCACACTATGTGGCCCTTAGGTCTCAAGTGTCTCTCAGTAATCATTGCAGTCTCTCTGCATGCATGCCTCTAGACCTCTGCCTTTCCAGCTTCCCTGCACTCTAGGAACCATATGAGTCTGGGTCCCCAGGGTCTCGCCCGAAACTGGGATTCAGTGCAGTTACAAGTGGCGCAATTGGGAGGCTCTATCTCCGGCCCACTAGAGAAAGTCAGCAGCACAATCAGCAGTCTGTCTTCTTTGTGCAGTGGTGTGCACGCCCCCAGACCTCTGCCCTTTCGCGGCTTCCCTAAATTTCCGTGAACTCCCCCCTTTTCACAAACCAGACTCCTACCGTATGAGTCTCACCTGGAACTGGGGTTCAGTGCTGCAGGATAAGGGGTGCGGTGCAGTTGGGAGTATCAATCTCCCTCCCACCAGAGGAAGCCAGCCAGGCATTATACTGCCCTTTCTCTTTCTCTCCACGCACATGTCTCCGTACCTTAGCTTTTTGCAGCTTTTCTGAGTCCCCATGAGTCCCTCTCTTTCCTTCTAGTTTCCTGTGGTTCTGGATGATGTCTGTTCTGTCTTTTAGTTGTAGTTTTGAAATTATTGTGTGAGGCAGCAGTTTAGGTGTTCACCTATGACGCCATCTTGGTTTCTCCCAAAACTTCTTTGTACTCCTCACTGATGATTTTAATGAGGACCACACTTGGAAAAATCCTGACCTAAACAGTTGACATTTGTGTAGCAATTTAATGTCTACCATGCAGAGTTCTATAGTATCTGAGGTGTCTCTGATAATATAATTACTCAAAAGTGCACCGATCCTTCCCTGCTCCAACAACCACAGTTTGCTTTCCTACCTGGTTCATACCTAGTTTCTGCAGCATTGGCTAGTTATCTTGTTGAATAGAAGACACTGGAGGTAAGGGTAGTGACTTATCTGAAAGGTCCCAGTGATGGGAATCCTCACTCTCGCTCCAGTAGCCTGTGTAACACACTTGACATCACACTTGGTCCTTCTCCATCAGCTCCTGTTTCTGGGGCTCAGAGTCCACACCCTTTCCTGAGGTTTCACTAGAAGGGAGAGTCAGGGGATAAGACAACACAAGGACAGAGAAGAACCTGAGAGGATGGGAAAGTGCATTAAAAGCAGGGAAAGGAGTAAGGATGTGGTTCCTGTTCCCATTCAGTACTGGAGGCTGCGCAATGATGCTTTGCCTCTTCCCCAGCTGATCACACTCCACCTCCCCTCATAGCAGTGGTACTGAAGCTCACACATCGTGGAAATGTGGGCTCATCCCTGCTTGTTGTTACATATCCCCTTGTTCTCTCTGGTAGTCATTCTATGATGTGAATGCCAGGGGTATCACATTGAAAGGGAAAAAAGTTAAAGTGAGAATAGAGAAATAAAAGTTAGCAAGGGAATACTAGATGTCACACATTATAGATTGTTATTTTCAGATTTTTTTCTTATCAATTTCTCAAAGTGATGCTCTGAGGTGGGCATATTTACCTCCTTTATACAGAACTGGAGATATCCTCAGAGAGCAAAGTATATGTTCAAAGAATTCTAAGGAGGTATCAAATGGACACAGCAGGCAATTTAAAGGCATGTTCCTTGACCAAATCTGTGACACTTTTTATAATAATTATTTTTAGTATTTTTTTAATCCTCACCCTACCTGAAGACATGCAGAGAGAGGAAGAGAGGAGAGAGACAGAAAGAGAGAGAGAGAGAGAGAGAGAGAGAGAGAGAGAGAGAGAGAGAGAGAGAGAAACAGTTCTCTGTTGTATGTTCCGACTGGGGATCAAACCTACAACCCAGGTACCTGTCCTGACTGGGAAATGAACCAGCCAGCAACCTATCAGTGTACAGAACAATGCTCAACCAACTGAGCCACTGCAGCCTGGCAACAATTTGAGCATCAAAATAAAGAATTATAGCCGAGAGAATCCAAGATGGTGGCATAGGTAAACACCTACACTGCTGCCTCACACAACAATTTCAAAACTACAACTAAAAGACGGAACAAACATCATCCAGAACCACAGGAAAGCTGACAGAGTGGAAATTCTACAATTAGAAGGAAAGAGAGGGGCTACAGAGACCCAGAGGAGGTGTAAAAAGCTGAGGTACGGAGATGCACGCGGGGGGGGGGGGGGGGGGGGGGCCGGGGACCCGGCTGGCTTTCTCTGGTGGGAGGGAGAAGGAGACTCTCAAAGGCATTGAACTCCTTGCCCTACGACATTGAACCCCAGATCCAGCTGAAACTCATTCGGGGAGAGTTTGGACTGTGAAGGGGGAGAGGTGCACGGAGGTTTAGGGGAATTGCAAAAGATCAGAAGTCTGGTGGCGCGCAAGGCATTTCACGCAGAGGACCGACTGCTGATTCTGCCGCTGGCTTTTGTGAGTGGGCGGGGACACACCCTCCCAGCTGTGCCACTTCTGACTCCACTGGGCCCCAGTTTCGAGCAAAACCCTGGGGACCCAGACTCGTGTGGTCCCGGAGCACAGGGGAACAGGAAAGGCAGCAGTCTAGAGGCACTGCGAGAGAGCCTGCTCACACAGGGACTGCTCCAGCCATTACCCAGTCACGTGAGACTCAGGGGCCATGGAGGGCGGGGCCGACTGAAAGGCAAGGCACTCTCTTAAGCCCCGAGACTCCACCCATCCCAAGCTCAACAGAGAGGCTTCTGCAGTTTTTCAACTCTGGTATCATAAGACTGAATCCAACACAGAAGTTCTCCCAGCATAGTGAAAATGCCGAGACAAGGGAAGGGATCACAAACAAAAGAAATGGAGGAAAACAAACGACTGGATATAGTGTTCAAAACCACGCTTATAAGGTTTTTCAAGAATATGGTAGGGGGGAATCCAAGATGACGGCATAGGTAAACACCTATACTGCTGCCTCACACAACAATTTCAAAACTACAACTAAAAGACAGAACGGACATCATCCAGAGCCACAGGAAAGCTGGCTGAGTGGAAGTTCTACAACTAGAGGGAAAGAGAGGGGCTCACGGAGACACAGAGGAGCTGCAAAAGGCTGAGGTACGGAGACGCGCGTGAGGAAAGAGCAGGTGCCGGAGTACCTGGCTGGCTTTCTCTGGCGGGAGGGAAATGGAGACTCCCAAGAGCATTGAACCCCTTATCCTATGACACTAAACCCCAGATCCAGCCAAAACTCATATGGGGGGAGTTTGGACTGTGAAAAGGGAGAAGTGCACGGAAATTTAGGGGAGACGCAAAGGATCGGAGGTCTGGTCGCACATGGCACCACGCGGAGGACAGATTGCTGATTGTGCCGCTGGCTTTCGCAAGTGGGCGGGAGACAGACCCTCCCAACTGTGCCACTTCTGAGTCCACTAAACCCCTGTTTCGGGCGAAACTCTGGAGACCTAGACTCCTGTGGTTCTGGTGTGCAAGGGAGCCGGAAAGGCAGCGGTTAGAGGCACTGCGGGCGCGCGCACAAGGACCACTCCAGCCATTACCCAGTCACGTGAGACTCAGAGGCCGTGGAGGGCGGGGCCGACTGGAAGGTAAGGCGGTCCCTTAAGCCCTGAGACTCCACCCCTCCCAAGCTCAACAGAGGCTTCTTCGGCTGAATCCAGCACAGAAGTTTTCCCCTGGCATAGTGAAAATGCTGAGACAAGGGGAGGGATTACAATCAAAAGAAATGGAGGGAAAAAAACGACTGGATATAGAGTTCAAAACCATGCTTATAAGATTTTTCAAGAATATGCTAGAAAAGATGGATAAATTTAGTGAGACCCAAGAGGAGATGAAAAAGGCCCAACTAGAGATGCAAAAGATCCAACTAAAGATGAAAAAAGACCAACTAGAAATTAAACATACACTGTCTGAAATAAAAACTATTATACAGAGTCCTAACAGCAGACTAGAGAAAGGCAAGGATCAAGTCAAAAATTTGAAATATAAAGAAGCAGAAAACACTCAACTGGAAAAGCAAGAAAAGAATCCAAAAATGTGAAGATAATGTAAGGAGCCTCTGGGACAGCTTCAAGCGTACCAACATCAGAATTGTGGGGGTGCCAGAAGAAAAGAGAGAGCAGAATACTGAAAACCTATTTAAGGAAATAATGCCTGAAAGCTTCCCACATCTGGTAAAAGAAATAGACTTACAAGTCCATGAAGCACACAGAACCCCAAATAAAAGGAATCCAAAGAGAACCACACCAAGACACATCATAATTAAAATACCAAGAGCAAAAGATAAAGAGAGAATATTAAAAGCAGCAAGAGAAAAACAGTTCATTACCTACAAGGGAGCACCCATACGACTGTCAGCTGATTTCTCAACAGAAACGATGCAGGCCAGACGGGAGTGGCAAGAAATATTCAATGTGATGAACAGCAAGAACCTACAACCAAGAATAATCTATCCAGCAAAGCTATCATTCAGAATTGAAGGGCAGATAAAGACCTTCACAGATAAGAAAAAGCTAAAGGAGTTCATCAACTCCAAACCAGTATTATATGAAATGCTGAAAGGTACTCTTTTAGAAGAGGAAGAAGAAAAAGGTAAAAGACAAAAAATTATGAATAAATACATATCTATCAACAAGTGAATCTAAAAATTAAGTGAATTAAAAATTTGATCAACAGAATAAACGTGAATATAATAGAATCAGGAGCACAGAAAGGGAGTGGACTGATAATTCTCAGGGGGGAATAGGGGAGGGGTGTACAGGGAGTGACTGGACAAAAATTATACACCTATGGACTCATCAATGGGGTGAGGTAAGGGTAGAGGGAGGGATAGGAGCCGGGTGGAGGGGAGCTATGGAGGGGAAAAAAGAGAGAGAAATGTAATAATCTGAATAATAAATATTTAATTAAAAAAAATTATAGCTGAAACTGGTTTGGCTCAGTGGATAGAGCATCGGCCTGAAGACTGAAAACTCCGTTTTCATTGAGGTCAAGGGTTTTGGGCACATCCCCAGTAGGGAGTGTGCAGAAGGCGGCTGATCAGTATTTCTCTCATCGATGTTTCTAACCCTCTATCCCTCTCCCTTCTTCTTTGTAAAAAAAAAAAAAAAATCAATAAAATATATTTTTTAAAAAAGAAAAAAATGAAACGTATTTAAAAAATAAAATAAATAATTATAGTGTCAGACACTAATTCTTAGAGCAAAATTGGAATCTATGAGTTATAATGATAGATAAAAATAAATACATAAATAGGTAGAATTGAAAGCTCTACCTCCAATCAAATTTCAATTAATAAACCTGGAAAGAATGAGAAAATTAGAAAAGCAATATTTGACAACAAAGTAATAGGTGATTCAGGCTAGAATTATAAAATTATCTCAATCTGTGCTAGATCCCACTATAGTCAAGGGTCACCATGGTAACCATGCTGGACAAGTGAAGCTGGCAGGGGGGAAAGCAATACTGTTATTTGGTTCCTATTATGTGCTACGAAGTGAATAGAACTGACATGATCACAGTACAGTGGTACCTCCAGATACGAGTTTAATTCGTTCCATAACCTTGCTCGTATATCAAGTTGCTTATATCTCAAAGCAAATTTCCCCATTGAAATCAATTGAAATGCCGTTAATCCGTTCCAGCCCCCAAAATTCCACCCCAGTTATTCTTGTTACATGTTTTTGAATAAGAAAAATGTATTTATAAATGACAAATATTGTATAAAAACATAATAAAAGAGAATGTAAAGGAATAAACTGGTTTTATAAAGTGTATTTACCTACTCATTACACTCTTAATGCTACACTTGATCTCTAAACTGAATGTAACTTAACTAATCTTCACTGAACTTAATTGCTACTGGTCTTTGCATTTTTGGCCGATTTAAAAAAAAACATGTCCAACGAGGTTTGCCTCTTCCTCCCTTTCAGAATGTTTCTGAAATGGGTGAGGCAAGTTTCATTGAACAGCTCCGATGCACGACCAGTAGCAACTTTTTTGGGGTGTTTCTTTTCCACAAAGTGTGACACCCTCTCCCACATTCCTAAGATCTCCTTTATCTCACTTGTAGAGATCTCCTCCACTTCTGGCTCCTCCTCGAAACCAATTTCTTGGAGAACCTCCGCATGTTGCTGAAACTGCAACTCTTGTAACTCCTCCGTGGTGAGTTCCAGAGAGTGCTCCTCGACGAGCTCATTCACGTCTCTCTCATCCACCTCCAGGCCCATGGATTGTCCCAGAGACACTATCTCCTCCTCCACTGGCACCTTGGGTTCGAATCCTTCGAAGGTCCTTTCAGCTACGGCCTCAGGCCACAGCTTCTTCCATGCAGAGGTCAAAGTCCTCGTTGTAACACCCAGCCAGGCCTGATCAATAATTCTGAGGCATATCACGATGTTAAAGTGGTTCTTCCAGAACTCTCGAAGGGTGAGGTTTGTGTTCTCCGTCACCTCAAAGCAGCGCCGTAACAGGTGCTTGATTTACAGCTTTTTAAAATTAGAAATCACCTCCTGATCCATGGGCTGCAGGATAGGAGTGGTGTTGGGAGGTAGGTAGACAACCTTTATAAACTTGAACTCTTCGAGGAGTTCATCTTTGAGGTTTGGTGGGTGAGCAGGAGCATTGTCGAGGACGAGGAGGGCTTGCATGGTTAGGTAGTTTTCCTGTAGATATTTCTTAACAGAAGGGCCAAAAACCAGGTTTGCCCACTCCACAAAGAACTGCCTGGTGACCCATGCCTTCGGGTTTGCCCCCCACATAGCTTGCAGTTTATCTTTTAAAATCTTATGTGACTTAGACTCTGGGGTTTTCCGAATGGTATACGAGCAGAGGCTTGATCTTGCAGTCACCACTCGCATTGGCGCACAGTGCAAGAGTTAGCCTATCCTTCATGGGTTTGTGGCCTGGCATCGCCTTCTCCTCTGCCGTTATATAAGTCCTATTTGGCATCTTCATCCAGAAAAGCCCTGTCTCCTCACAGTTGAAGACTTGCTGGGGGATACGTATATCCTTTGGCTTCTATCAGTTCAGAAAAAGTTGTTTTTTTTAAAAAATATTTTATTGATTTTTTACAGAGAGGAAGGGAGAGAGATAGAAAGTCAGAAACATCGATGAGAGAGAGACATCGATCAGCCGCCTCCTGCACGCCCCATGGTGGAGACGTGCCCGCAAGCAAGGTACACGCCCCCAATCGGAATCGAACCTGGGACCCCCAGTCTGCAAGCCGACGCTCTATCCACTGAGCCAAACCGGTTTCGACTGGAAAAAGTTTTGAGGTAATCCTCAGCTGCCTTCACATCCGAACTTGCTGCCTCACCATCCCTGACGATGGAGTGAATGCCAGACTTTTTCCTGAAGTTATCAAACCAGCCTCTACTGGCTTTAAATGAGTCTTTCAATGCTTCGTCCGTGGAAGTGCGCGGGTCTGCTCCAGCAAATCACCGTAAATCGCTCATGCCTTCTCACATATGATGCCCTGTGTTAATGTATAACCTTTAAGCTGCTTCTCTGTCACCCACACCATCAGTAGATTCTCCATCTTTTCATGGAGAGCACTACGGAGCTTAGAAATTATTGTAACACCCTTAGCTGGCGATATACCCTTTATCAACTCCTTCTGTTTAAGCACAGTGCATATCCTTGAAGTACTACGCCATATTGCCTCACCAAGTCAGCCACTTGCACACCTTGCTCATATTTCTCTATGATTTCACGCTTTAATTCAATAGACATCATCCTCTTCTGACCACTGACCTTTCCACTCGCTTTCTTCGGACCCATGGTTATAAAAAGAAATGTGATAAAGTATGTAAATGCACAAAAGATGCTTCGAGGAGGTAAACAAGCACACTGACTGAGGCGTGGGAAACTATGAGACGCTCCAGTCTCGAGTCTCGGTAAACTGGTGGGTTGTGTGCAGCCGGCCGATCCGCGTGATTACTCGTATCTCAAATGTTGCTCATATTTCAAAGCAAAAAATTGCTGGCTCCACGGTTCGTATCTCAAAACTCTCGTATGTTAGGGTACTCGTATCTCGAGGTACCACTGTAACTCAAGTCAAGTGTTCCTCACAATAATGACTTGTAGCAGCTTCAGCAATCTACACACATACAAACATACTTACTCATACATGCTCTTTTTTCAGCTGTCTCACCATTCAAAAATCCAGGTGAGGTGGATTTGCTGGGAGACAAAAAAGAAAAACCCCACAATTTAACTGGTTCAATTCTAACCATACATATAAAGTTGAAAGTTACCATAAGTATTTTCTTATAGTGATGGATTTTTCTGGCCATGACCTGTAGAATTTTCTCTGTGAAATTTTTCTCTCTACTATTAGTACATTGCCAATAATGCCTAGAAGCTGATATTGAAACACAGTCAAATTTATGTTGTACATAAAGTAGCTTTTCCATCCTAGAATAGCTTGTGCTTTTGACCAAAAAGATCATGCTACTATTAAACATCTGGCTGCTGACAGGTCAGTGAAAATATAATAATTGGGAAGTCTTTACAAATAATGCATTTTATAATAGTATCAAAAAGTATGAAATGGTTATGGATAATCTGTCTAGAGATATGCAAAGCCTATTCATTAAACACTACTACACATTAAATACACTGCTCAGAAAAATTGAAGAAAATCTAGGTAAATGGAGAGAAAACTATCTTTGTGGCTTGGAAGACTATATTATTAAGGTGTCACTTCACCCCAAATTGATCTATACATAGTTTATGCAATCCCAATAAAAATACTAGCAAATATATTTTTGAAGAATTAACAGGCTAATTCTAAAGTTCATGTAGAGCCGAGACCGGTTTGGCTCAGTAGATAGAGCATCGGCCTGCAGACTGAAAGGTCCCAGGTTCGATTCAGTCAAGGGCACATACCTTGATTGCAGGTACATCCCCAGTGGAGGTGTGCAGGAGGCAGCTGATCGATGTTTCTCTCTCATCGATGTTTCTGGCTCTCTATCTCTCTCCCTTTCTCTCTGTAAAAAAATCAATAAAAATATTTTTTTTTAAAAAAAGGTCAGGAAGACATGAAAAAAAAATAAAGTTCATGTAGAAATTTAGAGGCCTTAAAAGAGCAAATATTTAAAAAAAATGCAGAGGACTTAGACTATGAAAAATAACTTAGAAAAATAAAGTTGGAGGATGAATACTCCCAGATTTATTATTTTATTTTATTTTATTTTTTCCCTATTGCCCTCCCTGCCCCGCAGTACATGCCCTCATCCGTCACCCTCCCCGACCCCCCATTGCCCTGTATCCACTGGCTATGCCTACATACATGCATACAAGTCCTTCGGTCGATCTCCTACAGGCCTCTCCCCGCCAACCTCCCCTGCCTTCCCACTGTAGCACGACAGTCTGTTCATTGCTTCTTTGCCTCTGCATCTGCTTCCCTCCCACCCCCCGATTCTTGTCTTTAATAACATCTTGCCCCTGTAGGCTAGAAATAAACCCACAAGAGCAAAATAAAAATGTTTGAGTCCCAGTTTCAATGTCAAACGGTTCTTTATGTGTACATGTCATCGATGGTATCTGGATAGTGGACAAATGGTGGCAATTCCGGTCTGATCCTCTCTGGTTTGGTCCTAGGCATCCTGTAGGGATGCACTGCTGCTGACTGCTCCCTTGGCAAGGCGTCATCCTCCTCTTCCATCTCTGGACTGTTTCTCCTCTTGCCTTCATGGTTGGCACAGACCTGTCAGTTCCTCTCTGTTGCAGGAGTCCACTTGGTCTTGGAGTTGTTTTCTGAAAGTATATATTCTCGACCAAGAGTTAATAAAGGAATCTTTTCTATAAAATAGACTTGGGGTCCTTTTTATTTTTGCCTACCTGCTTTTCCTTTGGCTTATTTTGACACCATGTGCGTTTTTCATGGGTGTCTTGCTGTTAGTATTACAAATGAAAATTAATTTTCTAAAGTGAAAATTTTCTAGATGTAATTTATTTATCAGATATTTTTACTTACATGATATTATCCTACTCTTCCCCCCCCTTTTTTTAATGGAGAATTTGGTAAAAATTTTTAATGCAATCTTGATAACTTTAAATTTTAATTTTTTGCATACAAATATGCCTATTTTGTGTTCATTACATATTAAGCAATTTTACCATGAGATGAGCTATCAATAGAAATTTTAATTAATACTTTAGAAACAGCTTTTTGTCCAGGACACTTAAATTTTCTTGGGTGTTCGCTTATTTCAGTTTGCCAATTTAAATTAATCTGAAAGCTTGATAACTCTTTTATGTCAAATTTAATACTCTACCAACAGTCTTAGATTATCCTGTATATATTAGTGGAAAGGTTTATTTGCATTGAGTAGGCACTGAGCATTCCTAGTGCTAGGCTGAATTTAGATATAGGGCAGTTGCTGTCGGGATGTTTCTGTCTGTTACCTGGGTCCCGATCTGTGCTGAGCGTGGGAAGTGAGGTATCCATGGGGGAAGGTTCAGACCCCTGCAAGGTTGGGGAGGGTGAGGATCTGTGCCCTACCTCTATTGACCCCCAAGTTCTCCCCTGATGGCCCCTCTGCAACTGTGCCTGTATTAGTTGGTTCCTTCCCTGAGGAATCTTACCCATCTCTGGCTAACCAGTCATCCTCCAGGGCCAAGCAGGGTGTAGTGAGGTTCAGTTCTGTCTCCATGGTAGCCTATGCCCTCATGGCCTCCACGCTCAGCACCTGCCTTGGGGATCCCCTCGCCTGCTGGAGGGGGTCCCAGCACTGGTCACTTATCTTGTGGAATTCAGGTTCCTTCTCCAGGGAGGGCCCAGCTCACACCATTTGTTGAGAGATAGGTCCATTATACCAGCCACCTTGAGGCTTCAACCTCAGCATGAATAGAAAGCTCAGGCTACAGCTGAGGGCCCTTGAGTTGTAAGAAGAGGGTCTCTCTTGGCAAAAGGGAAAGAGGGCCAGCATAGAATGCTCAAGTGTCTTCCCAGTGCCTTAATTCCTTCTGAAAGGGATTAAATCCTTTCATGTCCTCTTTTTAAATTGCTGCTAAACATTCAAAGAATTAGTTTGTAAGTTTGTTTGGGATTTATTTGTATAATATGCTGTTGTAAATATCAGAAATTAAATGATGTTGTAGGATAATATCATGTAAGGAAAGAAGACAGAAGGAAGGCCAAGAGACATATGGAAACTTGCTCAAAGTCACTAATCATCAGAGAGATGTAAATCAAAACAACAATGCGGTACCATCTCACATCTGTCAGAATGGCTATATCAACAAATCAACAAACGACAAGTGTTGGTGAGGATGCCGAGAAAAAGGAACCCTTGTGCACTGCTGGTGGGAATGCAGACTGGTGCAGCCACTGTGGAAAACAGTATGGAGTTTCCTCAAAAAACTAAAAATGGCACTCTTATTTGACCCAGTGATTCCACCTCTAGGAATATACCCCAAGAAACTAGAAACTCCAATCAGAAAAGATATATGCACCCCTATGTTCATAGCAGCACAATCCACCATAGCTAAGATTTGGAAACAGCCTAAGTGCCCATCAGCAGATGATTGGATTAAAAAACTGTGGTACATCTACACAATGGAATACCACACTGCGGTAAAAAAGAAGGAGCTCCTACCATTTGCAAAAACATGGATAGAGATGGAAAGCATTATGCTTAGTGAAATAAGCCAGGCAGAGAAAGACAAATATCACATGATCTCACTCATCTGTGGAATATAATGAAGAACATAGACTGATAATCAAGATCAGATCCAGAGAATGAGAAATGTCGATCAAAACATCAAACCTCGGGGAAGGTGGGGGTTGGTGGGAATAAGGGGGAGAGATCAACAGAGGGACCTTACCTTAGTACATGCGTATGAGCATAATCATTGGGCACAGACAATGGGGAAGGTATGGCATGAGAGGGAATCCATACAGTGGTCTCCATAACCTTAAGTGAAATTACTTCATGAGACAAAGATTTTTAAATAAAACCCTGAAACATGAAAATCATTTTGGAAAGAAATAGAAAAGTTTCCTTTAAATGTCATAAGGATTGTAATTAAAGTCAATATATTTGGCCTCTTGAGCTAATGTAAGTAATCTGTGTTTTTGCCTCCCTGAAAAAGTTTATATAAAGTTACAAAAAGAAATTCATAGCCCGTTTGAAATTGAATTGCCATGGCCTACTCCCAGATTTAAATACTCATCATAAACCTACCACAATCAAGGTAGTATGGTATTATAAATTAAAAATAAAATTTTATACCATTACAACAAGAATTGCTAAGATTAAAAAGACTGTCCATACCAAGAACTATCAAGGTCATGGAGGATGAAACTCATATACACTGCTGGTGGCAATGAAAAACGGTACAACCAGTTTGGCAGTTACTTAACAATGGTAATCTCACATCTACCATTGCACTCCTAAGAATTTACCCTCGAGAAAGAAAGCATGCAAAAACATATACACCAATGTTCATTGAAGCTTTCTTTAAAAAAACAAATTTGGAAAAATTATATCCATATATTCATCGTAGTATGAAAAAGAATGAACTATTAATACATGCAAAAAATGGATAATCTAAATAGGCCGAATGAAAGTAGCCAGGCCAAATCTAACAACAAAAAAAGTTTGATTCTATTTAAATAAAATTATAGGACACAAAAACTAATCTATGGTGAGAGAAGATGAATGGTTGCCTAGATACACAGCAGAGTGAGGGATGAGGACAAGTCATAAAGAACTGAAACTGGTATGTACTGGAAAAGTAAACGACCATATTTAAGAGTATCTGGTTATTTTAAGAGATAATAACTGGGTATCAGTATAGTAAGGCATGCTAAATTATTAGTTAAAAATTTCTTATAACTGACATTTTAAACTAACATTTGGAAAAATTCCTGACTTGCTAAATGTTTTAATTATAGAATGGATAAAAATGTGTGTGCCAGGGAAGAAACTATATAACAATCTCAAATTTCTAGGAAGACTTTCTAACCAAATGTACATTTCAACACCCATCTAAAAGAAACATGGAAATCACTGAATCATATTATTACTGAGAACAATTTTATATACTAGTATTTATTACAAATGCATGTTAAAGATCACATTTCTTCCTCATGATGGACAATTTATTACTTTCAGACAAAAGTGGACCTGGTTAAGGTGGGATCTCCGAGCTACTACAAACCTTGTAACTACTGATGGAATGCAATTCCACTGGCTAACCCCCTTTTCTGCCCTACCCCCATGAGATCAAAGCAGCTTCTCTACTTTGGGGCTGGTTTGTGACCCTCACAGGAGCGATTTCACTACATGCTTTTATCAGATTTATGAATTCACTTAACTACGGATGTGAAGTGTTGGGGTCTCCTGAGGACCGCTGTCCTGGAACCTGGAGTAGAAGCCTCCGCAGCCATGTGGACACAAATCTTCAGCACCTGCCTCCTTTAGACACCTGATAGGAGCTGGGCCACCAGCACGAGGAGCTTTGTGGAGAGAGACAGACCCAGCATCACTATGCTTTCATGGTGTAACTGAGTGCCGTGCACCAGGCTAGGCACTGGGTTAGTGACAATGACACGAACACAAATGGGTAGTGGTCCTAGCAACCAGATGTCATAATGGGCTGCTCACAGAGCCTTTTCTGCTTCCCTCCTCTATCCCCTAACAACGAAGTTGAAAATGAGTAGGAAGTGGCCTGAATTCATACAGGCCTCATGATTCCGCAATAATCACGGCGCCAAGGACTTACTCATGTGTCATCACTGCACCTTCACAGCCACCCTGTGGGTTAAACATTTTATCCCTGGTTCACAGAGGGGGCAGCTGGGGCTCAGAGAGTCTGTACCAGTCTTACCTCCCGCACCCCTGCCTTTATTTTTTAAATATATTTTTATTGATTTAAGAGAGAAGGAGAGATAGAAACATCAATGATAAGAGAGAATCATTCATGGATTGGCTACCTACTGGGGATCAAGCCCACAACCTGAGCACTGGAATCAAAACCCTGGGGATCAAGCCCGCAACCAGGCTACTGGAATCAAACCTTGGACCCTTCAGTCTGCAGGCCAATGATCTATCCACTGAGTCAAAGCAGCTAGGGCTACCCCTTGCCTTTAGATGAAAAGTAGCTGCAGGACACCCCTGGGGCAGGAAACCACACTCACTGGTACTGGCTGAGACCACATTGGGTTTATCCATGAGACCACCGGGCGATCGAACCCTAAAGCGGGAAAGAGGAAACTTGGGTCTGGATCTCCTTTGTCTTCGACATCCCAGAAGGACTCAACCGCCACCGCTAACACCCACCTCAGCTGAATCCCCAGTGTCTGAAGGCGGGGCCTGCTTTTTGCCAGGCCAGGTCTGTCTCTTTTTAAAAGTCGTCACAGTCGCCATGTTGACGTCAGGTTTCTATGGCAACCAGAATGCCAAGCCTCATTCTTCACGTCAGAAATGCCTTCCCACATCTTTCCACGTAGGGGACATGCGAGAGGCAGCAAATCAATGCTCCCTTATCATCATCCTTTCCTCCTCCTCCTCCTCCTTCTCTTCTTCCTCCTCCCACGCTCCTCTCCCTCTCCCTCCCCCTCCCTCCTCCTCCCACCCCTCTCTCCCTCCTCCTCACCCTCCCCTTCCCCTTCCCTCCCCTCCCCCTTCCCCTCTATCCCCCTCCCTCCCTCCCTCCTTCCTTCCCACCTTTTCTTTCCTTTCTCTGTCAAAAATCAATAAACACACACACATCCAGGGAGGATCCTGTGCTCTACAGCAGCGGTTCTCAACTTGTGGGTCGCGACCCACAGGTTGAAAACTGCTAGCAAGGTCGCCTAAGACCATCGGAAAACAGATATTTACATTATGATTCATTAACAGTAACAAAATTACAGTTATGAAGTAGCAACGAAAATAATTTTAAGATTGGGGGTCATCACAACATGAGGAACTGTATTAAAAGGTCACAGCATTAAAAAAGGTTGAGAACCACTGCTTTAGAGATAAGCTAGCCTCAGAGAGTGAACATGCAAATTAAGATATAACGGTACAGCTTTGATTGGGCAGGGAAGGTCTCAGCCCATTGGTCAAAATACAATTCCAGGAACTCCTTTATAAAGGTTGGTTCAGCAGGAAGGAACCCAGTGCAGGAGGCTTGGCAACCTAGTCTGAGGCTTTCCCCTGATATGCAATGTACTTCAGAAGCCTCTGTAAACAATTGCTGGTAGACTCTGATTATGAATTAATCAGAGTTAATTATAAGGAGTCCTTTAGGTAAGTATATTTTTTTCTTAGGGTTCAACAAAAATCATAAGCCACCATAAGCAGTTAACCATCTGTGGTAGAGAACTAATAACTGTCTATAATCATGTGACTTAATGATATAGAAACATACACACATAATTTCATTTAAGCAATTTGGGAATTATTTCAAGGGAGCAGGACTGGAATATTATAGTTAGTAGGCAGAAACTTGAGTCATTTAAACATCTGGTTTGTCATGGGGAATTTTGATCATCCTTCCCTGATAATTTTTTTTATATGGAGGGGAATCCATACCCCAGACACTTCTATTTTCTCTATGCACTCAATTCTTTATCATAGGAATGACTTACCTGATTAGTGAGACTGGAAAGAGAAACATATTACACAGCCTAAACCTCTCTCTTTAAAACTCTGGGTGTTAAGTTATCCTTATGAAGCAAATCTTCTCTGGATCTTACAATTGCCTCAGAGTTCTTCTTTCCCTTCTGTACCTTGTTGGTTCCTACCTATTCCTCTGGCCTTGCTTTAAAATGTTTGGGCTTTAAAGCTCTCCCATCCCATATATTTCTGCTATATATCTGAGCTCTAAACCAACTAAAAAATGTGAAAAAAGAATAAGGAGAATAATATATCTATTTCATTCCTTATAAAAGTGATATTAAAAAAGTGGTTTAGATCTGCAAGCAAGTCATTTTCTATTAATAAACCCCAGAATTGGACAGACTTATCCACCTAGCAGTGCTGCATTGGGACAGTTACAAAGGCCAAGGGCTGAAATACATATTCATCTGCTGTCTGGTAAAGGAACCCTGTCTATGAGTGCCCAGTGGAAGAAATTCCTTATAAAGCTGTCTCTGTGGCAAGAGAAAGTGTTTAAGACCACTTCTTAAAGGGATACTTCCCAAAGTGAATAAATATCCCGTGTTCTGTTTAAATGCTCATCAAGCAACATTCTGAGGCTCTGGCTTTCTATGTAGCTTATTGAACAGTTTTTAGCAACAGCCTTTTACTCACTTAACAAACATGATTGGCTCATCTTCTGGAAAAGGATTGAATTAGATTCTAAATTCCAAGAGAAGGGTGAAAATCATATATTGTGAAATTTCTTTGGAGATTTCTTCAAGAAGGAATTGAGAAAATGTCCAAAAATCTATATTCTCATGTAAATCTATATGCATACTACAGCCAAAATTTTAACAAAGTCAAATAAGCCTATAAGGATAAAAGAATCCCTATCTTAACCAATGACCACAGACAAAGGGGAAGGAATAAACAAAACCACATTTTTGAATACCCATTTCTGTTTAACAAAACACTCCAAAATATTAGCCATGTATTATTTTGCAGGATTCTGTGGATGATTGGGCTCAGCTGGGTCGTTTTCGGCTCCACATGGAATCTATCACCTGGCGCTGCAGTGATTTGGAAGCTCCACTTGACTAGAACATAGGGTAACTCACTCAGATAGATGATTATTACTGGCATCTGCTGCAGGTTCAGCAGGGGCTATTGACTGCAGTACTTTTGCTCTCTTCCAGATCCTCATGTGTAGCAGTGCCAGATTAAATGTAACCCAATTAAATTTGAATTTAAATGAACAATAAATACATTTTAGCATAAATGTATCATGCAATATTATTTCATTTTTTTTCTGAAATTCAAATTCAGCTGGGCATCCTGTATTTACTAAATCTGGAAATTACAGGGAATTAGCCTATGAGTCTGTAAGTTTAATGACCATCTAAGAAGACTCTTCCAATGGAACAGGTCTGCAGAAAACAAGAAGACAGATGATAAAGGGATAGGATGGTAATACTTGGTATTGGTGAAGTGAAGGGGCCACATACATTTACATACACTCTTGGTGCTAATTATATGTATTTGTTTTCTGAGACCTGTATTATTTCAATGGCCTATTTCTACTAACAAGGGAGTTTCAGGTGAAGGTTTATAAAAGGATTCCAAAATTGATTCTGATCTGCATTCAGGTTAACATGCCCTGGCTGAGGGCAATTCAAGGAGTTACATGAATTTCCTGCTCTGATGAGGAAAGACAACTATAATTTATGGACCAGATAGTTGAATTGGGCCCTTTTTTCCTATTCCTCCTCCCTTAGACAACTCTACAACATGAAGTGGCACCAACTTTTATATACAATGGGGGTTTGTGTGAGTTTATTTTCCTTCCTGTTGTCTTATTTTCAGAAGCTCTTTAGGACTTAGTTATATTATTTAGGGCTATGTAGTTTAAGTTAAAGTCATCGTAGAAGCAGAAGTTAGGAAGTGGAATGTGAAGGGAACTAACACTTCAAGGGCTTACTAGAGGCTAGGCATTGTGATAGTCACTTTAACTACTGTTTCTTTAACTTGTTACAACTGTTCTGTAAGTTAGGTATCAGGATTCCATGGTATACTTCATTCTTTTCCTAGTCATGCTCTACTAAGTCTCATAGAGGTTAAATACATTTTCCTGGTAAGAGCCAGCACGGATATTTTAATCCAGAGTTGAACTCCAGTGTTGGGTGGGAAGGTTAGTAGTAGCATTTCCCTTGATCTAGAGCAGGTTTTCTCAACCTCAGCACTATTGACATTTTGGCTAGAGAGCTCTTTTTTGCAAGGACTATTCTATGCATTGTGGGATGTTTAGCCTCTACTCACAAATTTTCAATAACAACATCAGTTTTGACTACTAAAAATGTCTCCAGACATTTACAAACATCTCCTGGAAGTGGGGAACAATATCACCCTCATTTGAGAACCACTGCTTTAGATATACATTTCTGATAGGTAATTGAATACATGGGTCTGGGGTCATGTATTCAGAGAAAATTCTGAGGTGAAGAAATGGTGTGTGGGCTTGTGGGGATTTATCA
Source organism: Lasiurus cinereus (assembly GCA_011751065.1). NCBI lineage: Eukaryota > Metazoa > Chordata > Mammalia > Chiroptera > Vespertilionidae > Lasiurus > Lasiurus cinereus. The sequence continues at coordinate 17,421,896 of JAAGEH010000031.1, read as the reverse complement.
TATAATTGTTAAATAAATGCAAATGGCTTAGAGAATTCATTCAACAAATATTTTCCATCCTTATATCAATTCTACAAACTCAAGCAGAATCATTTTTACAAACTACCAAAATCTGCATTTTATTTTTTAAATCTTTATTGTTGAAAGTATTACATAGGTCAAAATCTGCATTTTCAACCCAACGCTTATGGCTTAGCTTTTGTTTCCCTTTGTAAAAGGAATGTCTTTTAAATGGTAGAGCATGTTGAAACTGGTTACACTACCACCAGGTAAAGTCAGAGCCAGAAGTAATTTCAACATCGAGATGGCTAAACAAAAGAGTGATAGGTCCATTGTAGCCTACATTTCTATGCCAGATACCATGTACTTTAATAACATTGACATATTTGATCTTCACAACAACCTTTTGAAGTAGTATCACCATTTATGAATCAAGAATTCAAGGCACAGAGAGGTTAAGAAGCCCTTCTAGGGTCACGTGGCTAGTAAGTGGCAGAGGCAGGAACCTACCCAGGACTGTGGTATCAAAGCCCATTGGTCCAAACCCCGAAGGTCTCCTACCACATAATAGCAAATACATCTAGAGCCTCACACAGGGTCTGGAATTCAGTGATGTTTTGTTTAACTGAATTGAATTGAATGTTGTCGGAAACCAAATATTGTTCTCACTAAATGGATGTAAACAGGAAGCCAGAAGGCTGGTCAACCTTAATTGCTCTGAAAGGTCAGAGCTAATTACTCACTGTTTAGTTGAAACATTATTGGTTGAAGCAACCTCTATGTTTGTTTCTTGTTAATTTCTGTTTCTGTTATTTCCTGCCTAAAGGCTAGGGGTGTGTCCCAAAGCCTTAATAAAAGGGAGAAAACGGCCAGAGCAAGTGGCAGTCCTTTCCACTAGAGGAAGGCTCCCGCCTGGCCCCCCAATATCGCCAAATTTATGCTTTCAGTCTCTCATTTCGTTTGCGTGCGGCCTCCTTCAGAACCCGAACCCTGACCCGGGAACCCTCAACCACGCGGGACGTGGAAAGAGGTTCCCACAGAATGTAGTCACTGAATATAGAATTCAGGTGAGCCTGTAGCATCACTATTAAAATAATTCCTTAGGTATGCATGGAAAAGTATTTTCTTTCTGGAAACTGTGTTTTTCTGGATAGAAATTACTTTAATCTCTGGACCCATCCTAGCTGGCTGGGACAAAAGGCTGGTGTGTTCCTCTTTGACAAGTGAGGCCACATGGGTGAGGTGGCAAGTCCAAGGTCTTCCCAGAGTTAGGATGTGAGGCCTGCCACCAAGACCCAGGGAGATGCCCTGGCAAGGTCCTTTTCAAAATACACAGAAATAGCTTTGACCTGATATAGTCCCTCACCTTTCAAGGTATCAAGGGAAAACCATTTCTCTGAAGTTACCTGAAGAGAGAAGTAAGGGAACACGACAGCACCTGGCACAAGAGGAATCAGGATGATGATTTTCTTCCTTCTCTCCAAATCTTCCAGGGAGAAGAGAAGAAAATAACACATTTTGAGGGCCCTCTTCCTTTTTCCCTTTCCTATCCCTTTGTCCTGCTTTTTGTGACAGTAGAGAAATGTAGAGAGAAGTCAGGAATCTGAGGTGCCTGAGAAAGGGGCAGAAAAATGGAAAGTGCCTGACAACCAAAATGGTGAATCAGGAAACCCGGGCACAGGAGCCCATCCCTGGTGTGTAGATTCACCCACCAAGTTCTCAGTCTCTATCTTCTCCTGCTGTGGTGCCATCACTACCACATAGCAATGAACCTCACACATAACACAAATACATATTGTCGAAGGGGTCTAAGAGGAGTGAAGTGACTTACCTGTGAGATGTGAATGTCAGTTACTATTCGGGGCCTGGTAGTGGCACCCAGGGAAATCTCCTGTCTCTGTTGCTCCAATGTCCTATCTAGTAGACACGTATTAGGATTTGATCTCAACCTTCAGGAGCTTAAAGAAACACTCTTAATAAAACAAGGGGATAAGAAAAGGAAACAGGAAAACATAGGGAAGGGGATGGGTAGTGACCTGATTCCCTTAACCCAAACTCCATTCATGGGGTACATGACTCAATTGAATGGAACTGGTGTCCTTGTGTTCTTCCCTTCCACGGCCCAATCAGAGCCCTCATTCCACCACATAGAAATGGCATTGGCTCGCAGTCAAAATAGAAAGGTACATGTTTTCATTCCTCTCTCCACGTGCTCTCCAAATCATGCTGCACCGCAAAGGTATTCACATCCATAGTTCACACTAGTAATGGGGGAAAGTCTGCCAGATTATCGACTCTCAGCAGGTCATCCTCAGAAAGTGTGAGTTTCTCTTCCCTTTCCCTTTAAATGTGCTGCTCAGCCTCTGTTTCCACAGGCCCACTGAGGCTAAAAGGAATGGGGCTAAGGCCCCAAGTCAGACACCGACTGTACCATCCCTGCAATCACTGGATGCCGCCTGATGAGCATCTTTGTGAGTCTGGTGTCTCAGTCCAGGAGAGCAGGGAGGGTGGCAGGGTAATCCTTTGGGAGAGGGCTGTTTCTGGGCAAGAGTTGGAACTCACAGGTCCTGTTCAGTCCAGCAGTTTTATACATGGAAAGATTTATAGAGAGAGTAAGGTAGTTCATAAATTATTTTAAAGGAATTAATTTGGGCCTCCTGAAAAACTGAGGGCCAGACAAAGGGTTTCTGAGAAATGACCCCCAATTTCTGAGTCTCACTGGGAGGAGGATGAAAAGAGTGGCCTTGGATGAAGCTTTTCCACAAGGGTACTAGGGGAAGAGGAATCCCATGTCCAGCATAATCCATCCAAAGCACGGGTAAGAATGTGTGGTGAAGCCTTAATATAATGGAATAATTTGGGCTAGGGGTCGTCTGGTAAGCAGAAATTTCGTTGTTTAATAAAGTAGATTTTCTGACTGCGTATGTTAAAAATTGACAAGTTAGTTAGTTTACCTGTTTTTACTATGTAGACGCATATGTATAATTAAAACTATGTATGAAAAGTTTAATTTCACAAAAAAGGTTTTCTATATGTATTACAGTAATTTTAAATTTATACTGAATAGTCTAGTAAATGTGTGCATTTACCAGTCACCTAGAGTAAACAAATGCAGACAGCTGGAGGTGGCTTAGTGCCTGTTAGAACCTTGGCAGGCATGCCTTAAAACTGCTACTGAAAGTCATGCCATGAGATAACAGAATCAATTATTGCGTGGGATGTGGTGTGATCACATGCCAATCATTCACTGAAGCAGTGACACTTTGATTTGAATATGTAGACTATAGTTGTAGATATGTAATATTTATTTATGTTGGCAAAATTACTACAAAACAGTGAATTAATAACAAAAATAACCTGTTCATTTAATTATAAGAAAATCTTGGTTAAAAGCATTTAAAAATTAACAGGGTATTAATTTTCACATATGACTTATGGACTGGAAATTTTGTCTGTTAAATCCAAAGTCCATTAAATTGAGATATTAAAATTGAGGGTTTACTGTAATCACATGTGGTAAAGCAGTGGGTGGATGCTTCTGGTGAAAGTTGCAGCATTTCTCTTCCCTCCTGATGTGTAAGAAAAAAATCACAAGTCGTTTTTCCAGTACAAAATGGGGAACACCAAACAAACCAGTCGGTGAATAAAGTTGCTAGGAACCCTAGCAGTAGGGTTCTTCTCTACACAAGGATGAACTGGATGCCAAGAGTCTGAGGAGTAGCTCTGAGTGTTATGGTAATAATGGAGGTTTCAGTGGTAATGCCTTAGGCATGTAATAATGAAGCCACCTTGTTGCCAAGTCAACAGACATTGAACTCATCTGCTCAGACTGCCTTTAAGCCTCTGGCCCAAATCACCCATCACTGTGAACTGAGTGGAAGAGGAGACAACAACCTGAAGGGTTTGTGGCCTTCCCAAGATTATGAACTCCCTGCTGTTGGCAGAGTGAAGAGAGGGCCTTCTTTGAGTGAAAAAATCTGTTCATCACAGTGGCTGGCTAGTCAGATATGATTCCTTATTACTGTTTCATGTTGCAGCTAATTCTCTGTCTTTTGCTCCTCATCACATTAGTGATACGCATGGCCTTTCAAATTTGAAAATAACTTTAGATAACTTAAAGTCTAGAAGATGTAGCCTCCCTAAGAAGATTCTTAAACTCAGTTCACTTCTGCACCTCTCAGAAAGAAAAGAACAAAGACAATAAAAGAAGATCATGTAGTTCATTACCATCGCCTTTTGGTATTGAATCACTGGCTCTGGATTTGCTCACAGAACCACAGATCTCCATGGCATTTAGCATAAGAGCAGAAAACATAAAGTACAACAATATCCTTGTCTTTGCCTCCATGTATTTTTGTTATTATCTATCTACAAGTTCCTCATTTCATACAGGTTTTGTAAGTAACTTACCTTCACTGTCAATACCTTTCATTAAGTGACAAGGATTGTGTAAGGTGCTCTATTTACATCTAGTCCTCACTACAAGCCTATGTGGTAGATACCAGTAGATGTCTGTTTTACCAAAGAGAAAATGGAGGCTGAAGGAGTTTGCCTGCAGTACCAGCTAAATACAGGGCATCCCCAAAAATGTATATACACACTTTGAATAATTATAAAGGCAGCATTTATTAAATACATTTCATATTAAAAATTGAGCTATCAGCTGTTAAAGTGTGTATACATTTTAAGGGTACACCGTGTATAAGTGTCAAGGCCGGGACTCTTATGACCATATACATTCCTAACCTCTAGGACATTCCTTGGTGGGCAGAGAGTATGACAGTCTTCTGTAACCTGGGTGTATAACTTGAGGATATGGGATGATTTCTCCTGATCACCTCAATTTTCCCTTAGTTTTAACATGAACTTCTTTGAAACTGTAGCCTAGTGCACAGTAAAGACAACCAAGCCTCTTAACATTTCATAAGCAGCTTGATGTTACACTTGTTTAGTAGAGGAATTCTTTACACATCAGCAAATAGTGTCTTATTTTATTTTATAAGATACTAGAAGCCCGGTGCATGAAATTCAAGTGTGTGTGTGGGGGGTCCCCTCAGCCCAGCATGCACACTCTCCAATCCAGGATGCCTCGGGGGATATCCGACTGCCTCTCACAATCCAGAATTGCTGGCTCCTAACCACTCTCCTGCCTGCTTGCCTGATCACCCCTAACCACTTCTACTTGCCTGCCTGATCACCCCTAACTGCTCCCCTGACTGATCGCCCCTAACTGCTCCCCTGCTGACCTAATCACCCCTAACCACCTCTGCCTCGATCTGCACCTGAGACTCAGGCTTCCCTCTCTCTGGCTGATCGCAGGCACCCAGGACCTGGGCTGGCTTCACTCGGGCCAGCCACAGCCACAGCCATAGCCACAGGGGATCATGGGTGGGTGACTTTGCCAGGGCCACAGCCACTGATGCCAGGTACTGTGGGGCAAGCAGCTCGTCCCTCTCCTGGGCTGCAAACACAGGTACAACTGCTCTCACCCAGGACCATGGAGTAGCAGCTTGTCCCTCTCCCAGGCCACAATCTGGCTGATCCCCATTCCTCTTTCATGAGCTCATTTGTGCCTGGCTGGTCCCTATATCTCTCTCCCCAGTGTTGAGTGTCTGAGCCTTTAAGGTGTGAGGGCATGATGGCATGAGGGCATGATGACCATTTGCATATCAGCTCTTTATTATATAGGATTCTTTGTAAGTTCATGTGAGAGTTATTTAAAAGATAACAATATATAGGTTCCTTGGGATTTTCTACATGAACAATTATGTTATTTGCAAATAGGGATAGTTTTATTTCTTTTTCAATTTGTATTCCTTTCATTCCATTTTCTTTATTTTTTATATATTTTTATTGATTTCAGAGAGGAAGGGAGAGGTATAGAAACATCAATGATGAGAGTGAGTTATTGATTGGCTGCCTCCTACATGCCCCCCACTGAGGTTAGAGCATGCAACTCAGGCATGTGCCCTTGACCAGAATGGAACCCTGGACCCTTCGGTCTGAAGGCTGATGCTGTATCCACTGAGCTAAACCAGGCAGGGCTTATTTATTTATTTTTTTAATCCTTATCTGAGGACATACTTACAGAGAGAAAGGGAGAAAAAGAGAGAAAGAAACATCAATGAGTTTGCCTTCCCTACATGACCCTACTAGGGATCAAACCCACAATCCAAGAATGGGCCCTGACCAGGAATCAAACTGCAACCTTTCCATGCACAGCATGATGCTCAGCCAACTGAGCCACTCCAGCTGGGCTCCATTTTCTTGCCTTCCTACAATGGCTAGAACTATGTTGAATAAGAGCAGTCATTCTTGTCTTGCTCTCTATTTTAGGGGGAAAGCTTTCAGTTTTTGACCATTACGTACATTGTTACCTTAGATGATTTGCCAATACTCTATATAAAGTGAAGGAAGTTTTCCTCTATACATTACTTACTCAAATATTTTATCATGAAAAGGTGTTGTATTCTGTCGAATCTTTTTTTATATCAGTTGATGTTATATTATTTTTTTACTTCGTGAATTACATTGGTTTATTTTTTTAATATTTTTTATTAATCTGAGAGAGGGAGAAAGAGGGAGCTATAGAAACATCAATGATAATTGAGAATCATTGATCGGTTGCCTCCTGCACACCCCACACTGGGGATCGAGCCAACAACCCTGGCATGTGCCCTGATCAGGAACAAACCATGACCTCCTGGTTCATAGGTCAATGCTCAACTACTGAGCCATGCCTGCCAGGTGGTTTATTTTTTTCATGTCGAATCAGCCTTACATCCTTGGAATAAGTCCTATTTGGTCATGATATATGCATATATACATACCACATATTTTGATATGCTATGTTCTTATGGTTATTGCTCAGGTCAAAATATTTTATAATTCCTTTTATGAGGTCTTCATTTATCCATAAACTTATAATAATCTTTTTTTAAAATTTTTGTTGTTGTTAATCCTCATCTGAAGATATTTTTCCATTGACTTTTAGAGAGATTGAAAGGGAGGGAGAGAGATAGAAAGAGAGAAACATCAATATGAGAGAGACACATCAATTGGTTGCCTCCCACACACACCCTGACCTGAGGCCAGGAAAGTTATGTACCCTTGACTGGAATTGAAACTGGGACCCTTCAGTGCATGGACTGAAGCTCTATCCACTGAAACAAACCAGCCAGAGCTATAATAATATTGTTTCAATTTCATATATTAGAGAATTTTCTGTATCTTCCTGTTATCTATTACTAACTTAAGTTGCCAGCAATGACCATACTCTGTATGATTTTAATCTTATTTTTTGAGAGGTATTTATGTGAAGAATATGAGCCAATGTTATTGAATGTTTCATGTTCACTTGAAAATAATATTTATTTTGCTATTGTTTGGATTGTTCTACAAATTTTAATTAGCTCTAGTGAGTTAATTATGTTGTTTTATTTTTTTAATTAGAGGCCCAGTGCACAGATTCATACATTGGTGGGGTCTCTTGGCCTGGCCTACACCCTCTTGCAATCTGGGACCCCTCAAGGGATACTGGAGAACAAGTTTCCACCCGATCCCCACAGGCCAGGCCAAGGGACTCCACTGGTGAGGCCTCTAATATGCATATAAGATCTTTGATTAATCCCTTCCCACCTTCCCTGCCCCGCTTCCCTCTGAGATTCATCAGTCTGTTCCATGTTTCCATGCCTGTGCTTTCTGCTCCTGCATTGAGTGTCTGACCCCTGATGGTCAGTGTGCATCATAGCTACCAGCCAACTGCAAGAGACAGAAGGTGACTCTGGCTGGAGCAAACAAAGGCAATGCCTGCAATCAGGGGAAGGAAGGCCTATTCTTGCACGAATATTCATGCATCAGGCCTCTAGTTATTAACTAAAGTCCATAGTTTATATTAGGGTTCACTCTGTATTGTACATTCTATGGGTTTTGACATTTGTATGACATGTATCCACAATTATAGTATATCATGCAGTATAGTTTCATTGTCCTAAAAGTCCCTTGTGCTCCATCTATTAATCCTTACTTTCTTCCTCTTGAAACCCTGTCAACCACAGATATTTTTACTGTCTTCATAATTTTTCCTTTTCCAGAATGTCATACAGTTGGAATCACACATTATGGAGCCTTTTTAAATTGGTTTCTATCACTTAACAGTAAGCATTTGTTTCCTTCATGTTTTTGTTTTTTTTTTGTGGCTTGATAGCTCATACATTTTTATTGCTGAGTAATATTCCATTATGGATGAACCACAGTTTGTTTATCCATTCACCTATTGAAAGACATTTTGGTTGCTTCAATGTTTGGGCAATTATAAACTGTTATAAACATTTGTGTGCAGATTTTTTGTGTGTTAATGTTCAGGTTTTTATATCCTTACCTTCTTTTTCTTTTGTCTACTTGTTCCATCACTTATTGAGAGAGGAGCATTAAAATCTACAACTATAATTGCAGGTTTGTCTATTTTTCTTTTCAGTGTTGTAAGGATTTGCTTATAGCATTTTGAAGCACTGCTATTGGACACACCATATTTAGAATTTCTATGATCTCTTGATGAATTAATCCTTTTAGAGTTATAAAAATGTCCTGATTTTTCTGTAGTAATATTGTTTTTTTATAAGTTTGTTTGTTTATTTATTTATTTTTTAACTCCATACATAAGTGAAATGAAACGGTATTTGTCTTTTTCTGTCTGACTTAGCATACTACCCTCTCTAGGTCCATTTGTGTTGCTAATGGTAAGATTTCATCTTTTTTTTATGGCTGATCTGTAGTAATATTGTTTGTTCTTAAGTGTATTTTGTCTAATCCTATATAATAAAAGCCTAATATGCTAAGTGTCCGAACATTTGTTCAACCATTAACCAGCTGCTATGATGCACACTGACCACCAGGGGTCAGATACTCTGACTGGTAGGTTAGCTTGCTGCTGGGGTCTGGCCAATTGGAACTGGGAAAAATGAGCTGGACATGCCCTAGAGCCTTCCTGCAGTCCCTCCCTCACTGACCAATCTCCCTTGGTCCCTCCCCATCCTCTAAAACATTCCTTCTAGTCCTAACTGGTTTGACTCAGTGGATAGAGTGTCAGCTTGCAGACTCAAGGGTCCCAGATTTGATTCTGGTCAAGGGCATGTATCTTGGTTGCGGGCACATCCTCAGTAGGGGGTGCGCAGGAGGCAGCTGATTGATGTTTCTCTCTCATCAATGTTTCTAACTCTCCCTCTCTCTTCCTCTCTGTAAAATATCAATAAAATATATTTTAAAAAATAAAATAAAAATAATAAAACATTTATTCTAATTAATTTGCTTTCAATGTGCATGAATCTGTGCACTGGGACTTTAGTATTAATATAATCACTCTGCCTTTCTTTTTTATTTTTTATTTTAATAAATCTTTATTGTTCAGATTATTACATTTGTTTCTCCCCCCCCATATCTCCCCTCCACCTGGCTCCCACCCTCTGTGGTAACATCCCCCCTCCCCCACCGCCCCTACCCCTAGTCTCTCCCTGCACTCTCCTTACCTCTTTCCCTGTGAGAATTATCAGTCCATTCCCTTTCTATGCCCCTGATTCTATTATATTCACCAGTTTATTCTGTACATCAGATTTTCAATTCACTTGATTTTTAGATTCACTTGTTGATAGATATGTATTTGTTGTTCATAATTTTTATCTTTATCATTTTCTTCTTCCTCTTCTTCCTCTTTTAAACAATACCTTTCAGCATTTTATGTAATACTGGTTTGGCAGTGATGAACTCCTTTAGCTTTTTCTTATCTGTGAAGCTCTTTATCTGCCCTTCAATTCTGAATGATAGCTTTGCTGGGTAGAGTAATCTTGGTTGTAGGTTCTTGCTATTTATCACTTTGAATATTTCTTGCCACTCCCATCTGGCCTGCATAGTTTCTGTTGAGAAATCAGCTGACAATCCTATGGGTGCTCCCTTGTAGGTAATTAACTGTTTTTCTCCTGCTGCTTTTAATATTCTCTCTTTGTCTTTTGCTCTTGGTCTTTTAATTATGATGTGTCTTGGTGTAGTCCTCTTTGGATTCCTTTTGTTTGGGGTTCTGTGTGCTTCCTGGACTTGTAAGTCTATTTCTTTCACCAGGTGAGGGAAGTTTTTAGTCATTATTTCTTTAAATAGATTTTCACTATCTTGCTCTCTTCTTCTGGCACCCCCATAATTCTGATGTTGGTAAGCTTGAAGTTGCCCCATAGGCTCCTTACACTATCTTCACATTTTTTTAAAATTCTTTTTTCATTTTGCTTTTCCAGTTGAGTGTTTTTTGCTCCTTTGTATTTCAGATTATTTACTTGATTCTTGCCTTCCTCTAGTCTGTTGTTAGGTTTCTGTATAATATTTTTTATTTCAGTCAGTGTATGTTTAATTTCTAGTTGGTCCTTTTCATCTCCTCTTGGGTCTCACTAAATTTATCCATTTTTTCTAAGAAATTCTTAAAAAACCTTATAACCATGGTTTTGAATTCTATATCCAGTCATTTGTTTTCCTCCATTTCTTTTGTTTGTGATCTGTTCTTTTGTCTCTGCATATTTTGCTGCTTCCCTGAGTTGGTAGAGTAGCTTTGTGTGCTAGGTGTCCTATATGGCCCAGTAGCTATGCCTCCCCAGTTATCTGAGGTGGACGCTCTTGGTGCATTCCTTTGTACAGTCTTGTTGTAGTTAATTCTTGATTGTTGTTGGTATCACTGGAGGGAATTGACCTCCAAGCCAAATGGTTGTGAGGATCAGCTCTGTCTGTGCATGCCCGCTTGCCTCCAGACCTTTCAGGCATGCGTTTGCGTGAGCTTCTGGAACTCTGCCTTTTCAGTTCCCCTGAGTTTCCGTGTGCTTTAGGGACCTGTATGAGTCTGGGTCCCCAGGGTCTCACCCCAAACTGGGGTTCAGTGCAGTTAGACCTAGATTTCAGTGCTATTGTGAGGTTCTGTTTTCCTCCTGCTAGAGCAGTGATTCTCAACCTTCCTAACACCACGTCCAGATATTATGATATATGCTTTACTGTGGCTTTATTTATATTTAGTTTGCCTGAATTCACTGGGTTTCTTGAACTCTGAGTTTTTCATTTTCTTTAAATTTGGAAGACTTTCTGTCATTTTTTTAAAGTATTTTTCCTATTCCCTAATCCTATTTAATAAAGAGGGTATATGCTAATTGACTCTCACATCACAAAGATGGCAGTACCCACAGCCAATAAGGAGGGAGTATGGTGGCACTCACAGCCACAAGATGGCAGCGCCCAGTCCCCTCAGACCCACTGCTCTGTGCATGCGCCTGCCTCCAGAGTCCCCAAGTGCCCTCAACCCCACAGCCATCCAGGGCTGGCCCAAGGCACAGGCAAGCTTAGGATGGTGGCTGCCCAGCCACCCAGGGCTACATGAGGCTCAGGTAATCAGGGCCAGTCAAGGCTTGTGCTGCCAGCAGTAGCAGCAACAGAAGTGTGATGGGGCGTTGCCTTCCCCTGATTGCTGGGTCACCTCCCACTCCTGAAGGCTCCTGGACTGTGAGAGGGGGCAGGCCAGGCCGAGGAACTCCATCTTCAGTGCATGAATTTTCATGCACTAGTCACAGATATATTAGACATCTTGATATTGTTCTACATATCACTGAGGAAGCTCTTGATAGTGTCTGTTGCTATGCCAGCCCACTCAATGATCTTTTCTCCTATCATGTCTATTCTGATTCTATTCACAATAAATAAAATTTTCATTTAGAAATTATACTTTTTAATCTCTAAAATATTCATTTATACCCTTTATATCAGCCACTTAAATCCTCATTATATTAATATTTTCTTTTAAATCCTTGGGTATATTTATAATAGTTGTTTTTATTTTTTCCTTTTTATTGAATTATTAGAGTGTCAATGGTTAACAAAATTATTCAGGTTTCAGGTGCACAATTCCACAACATATCTATATACTGTATTGTGTGTGCACCACTCAAAGTCAACCCTCCTTTAATCACTATTTGTCCTCCCTATATCCTCTTGCACCACCCTCTACTCCAACTCCCTCTGCAGTCACCACACTGTTGTCTGTGTCCATGAGTTTTTTCTTTTTTGCTCAATCCGTATCCCTTCACCCAGACCTCTGATAACTATCTATGAGTCTGTCTCTATTTTTCCTATTATTTCATTTTGTTCATTAGATTCCACATACCATAATCATGTTACTTGTCTTTCTTTGACTGACTTATTTCACTTTGCATAATGCTCTTCAGGTCCATCTATGGCAGTGGTTCTCAACCTTTCTAATGCCGCGACCCTTTAATACAGTTGCTCACGTTGTGGTGACCCCCAACCATAAAATTATTTTCATTGCTACTTCATAACTGTAATCTTGCTACTGTTATGAACTGTAATGTAAATATCTGATATGCAGGATGTATTTTCGTTGTTACAAATTGAACATAATTAAAGCATAGTGATTAATCACAAAAACAATATGTAATTATATATTGTGAAATATTTATTTCTAATTATAAATAAATGAAATTTTTTTGTCTTGAATCATGGTGTAGCATGGATAACAATCTTCATATGACAACAGTAAACTACATTGCTACACTTTGCTACACCGAGGAGCTCTCTGTTGGTTCCTAAGACCATGGGAAATAGGTGTTTTCTGATGGTCTTAGGTGACCCCTGTGAAAGGGTCATTCGACCCCAAAGGGGTCGCGACCCACAGGTTGAGAACCACTGATCTATGCTGTTGCAAAAAATAAGGTTTCCTTTTTTTACGGCTGAGTAGTATTCCATTGTTTAATGTACTACAGCTTTTTTATCCACTTATCTATTGATGGGTACTTGGGTGCTTCCAAATCATGGCTATTGTAAACAATGCTGCAACGAACATAAGTATTCATATATTATTTCCAATTATTGTTTTGGATTTCTTCAGATATAGTTCTAGAAATGGGATTCCTGGGTCAAAATGCAATTTCATTTTTATTTTTTTGAGGAAACTCCATACTGCTTTCCACAGTGGCTTCACCAGTCTGCATTCCCACCAATAGTGCACAAGGGTTCCTTTTCATCCACACTTGTTGTTTGTTGATTTATTAATGATAGATGTTCTGGCAGATGTGAGGTGATATCTCATTGTGGTTTAAATTTGCACCTCTTTGATGATTAGTGATGTTGAGCATCTTTTCATAAGTCTATTGGCCATCTGTATGTCTTCTTTGGAGAAGTGTCTATTCAGATTGTTTGCCCATTTTTTAAAAATGGATTGTTTTGTTGTTGAGTTTTATGTTTTTTTTTATATTTTTTATGACAATAGCTATTTTAAATATTTGAATGCTAATCTCATCATTGCTATAATCTCCCAATCTGTTTTTTTTTGTGTGTGTGTGTTTTTTTACTATTTTTCCCCTCGTGATTATTGGTCAGGTTTCTACCATTTTTGTATTGCTAGTAATTTTTTATTAGAAACTAAACATTGTGAATTTTATGTGATTGAATATCTGGATTATATATTTTTTGTTTAAGGGTGCTGGATTTAATTCTGGTGGGCAGATCATTTACTGTAACTCTTTTGATTCTTATCTTTAAACTTGATCAGGCATGTTTACTCTAGGGTTATTTTATTACTAATACTAAAAATATTTTCCTCCAGAGATTCTAATGAATGCCCACAATGTTCAAGGAGGACTCTGCAATTTGACTGATGACAATGGAATGATTTCTCATCTGTGGAAGCTCTAGAAATTTTTTAACTTACATCTCTCCAGTTATTCAAGAGTTGTTTGCTGGGTTCTATATATGTGACCAAGGTCAAAGGTATTAATAATTAAGAAAAATCTTTGATATCCTTACTTATTTTCCTGATGATACTATTAGTTACCAAAAACTTATATTATTCTTTCTGACTATGATTATGGAATTTTCTACTTGTTCTTTTGTTCTGATTTTTATTTTTCCTTTATGTCTTTAGGCACATATAAATAAAAGATTATGATACCATTCTGGTAGATTGATCTTTTTTCTTTATTAAATGTCCCCTTTATATAAGTTCCCATTCCCTTGAATTGTACCTTGTCTGATACTTGAAAAATATGCCTTTCAACATTCTCTTAAGTTCATTCTCTCTGTTCTTATATTCACTGTGAATCTTTTATAACTATTCTACAGTATTATTTTACTTAGAATAGTGACAGAGTAGAGATTTAGAGACAACTAGAACTGACAAGTTCCAACCCTTGTACTCTTACAGTTTCAGTTACATTGCTTCCCTAAATTGCATGTCCTCTCAATCTCCATGTTCTCCTTAGCTGACCCCATCCACTTTGTAGTTATCACTAGTCATAGTAATGAAGACACCCAATTCTACATCTCTAGCCCAGACTGTTCTCTTCTCTGGCTCTACAGATTTTTATCCACTTCTCTAGTGGAACTCTTCTGAATGTCTCAAGTATATTTCAATCTAAACAGACCCAAAATTTGTTTCACCATCCATCAAGATGAACAGTTTCCTGCTACAGGCTTCCTCCTCAGTGACCATGTTATTCATTTAATCCAGTCTTTTTTTCTATGCATGGCACAACTTTTAAGTTTCAAAAATAAATAGTATTTTCCTGTTCTATAAGTAAATTTATTCACTTAATGTTCCTAAATTTGCCAATTGAGTGTGGACCTGCTGAAATGAAAATAACTGTTTTCAGTTTTGAAAAACAGGAAATAATTGAAAGTTGGTCAAATGTGATCCAATTAACTTTGATGAGTGCAGAAGAGAGATAGACAATAAAATAAATATAACAAGCTAAATGTATCTCATTGGCAGGGGCTTTGAAAGACACAGTATTCTAAAGTTTCTGAGTCTGGCTTAAGTTGAGTAAATGTAGATGATTAAAAGTTCACAAATATTTTCTTTGGATGATTGGATTATAGCATTGTGTATATTCCCTGAGAATCCAAATACAGTGGTACCTCGAGATACGAGTGCCCTAATATATGAGAGTTTTGAGATATGAACCGTGGAGCCAGCGATTTTTTGCTTTGAAATATGAGCAACATTTGAGATACGAGTAATCATGCGGATCGACCGGCTGCACACTACCCATCAGTTTACCGAGACTTGAGCGTCTCATAGTTTCCCACGCCTCAGTCAGTGTGCTTGTTTACCTCGTTGTCGAAGCATCTTTTGTGCATTTACATACTTTATCACATTTCTTTTTATAAGGATGGGTCTGAAGAAAGCGAGTGGAAAGGTCAGTGCTAAGAAGAGGATGATGTCTATTGAATTAAAGCGTGAAATCATAGAAAAATATGAGCAAGGTGTGCAAGTGGCTGACTTGGCGAGGCAATACGGGCATAGTACTTCAACGATATGCACTGTGCTTAAACAGAAGGAGTCGATAAAGGGTATAACGCCAGCTAAGGGCGTTACAATAATTTCTAAGCTCCATAGCGCTCTTTATGAAAAGATGGAGAATCTACTGATGGTGTGGGTGACAGAGAAGCAGCTTAAAGGAGATACGTTAACACAGGGCATTATATGCGAAAAGGCATGAGCGATTTATGGTGATTTGCTGGAGCAGACCCCGCGCACTTCCATGGACGAAGCATCGAAAGACTCATTTAAAGCCAGTAGAGGCTGGTTTGACAACTTCAGGAAAAGGTCCGGCATTCACTCCATCGTCAGGCATGGTGAGGCAGCAAGTTCGGATGTGAAGGCAGCTGAGGATTACCTCAAAACTTTTTCCGAACTGATAGAAGCCAAAGGATATACGGATCCCCCAGCTAGTCTTCAACTGTGAGGAGACAGGGCTTTTCTGGAAGAAGATGCCGAATAGGACTTATATAGCGGCAGAGGAGAAGGCGATGCCAGGCCACAAACCCAATGTGAGTGGCGACTGCAAGATCAAGCCTCTGCTCGTATACCATTCGGAAAACCCCAGAGTCTTTAAGTCACATAAGATTTTAAAAGATAAACTGCAAGTTATGTGGAGGGCAAACCCGAAGGCATGGGTCACCAGGCAGTTCTTTGTGGAGTGGGTACACCTGGTTTTCAGCCCTTCTGTTAAGAAATATCTACAGGAAAACTACCTAACCATGCAAGCCCTCCTCGTCCTCGACAATACTCCTGCTCACCCACCGAACCTCGAAGATGAACTCCTCGAAGAGTTCAAGTTTATAAAGGTTGTCTACCTACCTCCCAACACCACTCCTATCCTGCAGCCCATGGATCAGGAGGTGATTTCTAATTTTAAAAAGCTGTACATCAAGCACCTGTTACGGCGCTGCTTTGAGGTGACGGAGAACACAAACCTCACCCTTCGAGAGTTCTGGAAAAACCACTTTAACATCGTGATATGCCTCAGAATTATTGATCAGGCCTGGCTGGGTGTTACAACGAGGACTTTGACCTCTGCATGGAAGAAGCTGTGGCCTGAGGCCGTAGCTGAAGGATTCGAACCTGAGGTGCCAGTGGAGGAGGAGATAGTGTCTCTGTGACAATCCATGGGCCTGGAGGTGGATGAGAGAGACGTGAATGAGCTCGTCGAGGAGCACTCTCTGGAACTCACCACGGAGGAGTTACAAGAGTTGCAGTCTCAGCAACATGCGGAGGTTCTCCAAGAAATTGGTTTCGAGGAGGAGCCAGAGGTGGAGGAGATCTCTACAAGTGAGATAAAGGAGATCTTAGGAATGTGGGAGAGGGTGTCACACTTTGTGGAAAAGAACACCCCGAAAAAGTTGCTACTGGTCGTGCATCGGAGCTGTTCAATGAAACTTGCCTCACCCATTTCAGAAACATTCTGAAAGGGAGGAAGAGGCAAACTTCGTTGGACATGTTTTTTTTGAAATCGGCCAAAAATGCAAAGACCAGTAGCAATTAAGTTCAGTGAAGATTAGTTAAGTTACATTCAGTTTAGGGATCAAGTGTAGCATTAAGAGTGTAACGAGTAGGTAAATACACTTTATAAAACCAGTTTATTCCTTTACATTCTCTTTTATTATGTTTTTATACAATATTTGTCATTGATAAATACATTTTTTCTTATTCAAAAACACGTAACAAGAACAACTGGGGTGGCATTTTGGGGTCTGGAAAGGATTAACGGCATTTCAATTTATTTCAATGGGGAAATTTGCTTTGAGATACGAGCAACTTGATATACGAGCAAGGTTACGGAATGAATTAAACTCGTATCTCGAGGTACCACTGTATGTAATGATGACCTTGTATTACATAAAGTGTTACATTTTAAAATATTCCTCACATAAACTTTTAAAACATGAGTGTAAGAAATTAACCACCCTTGCAGAGACCAGTTTGGCTCAGTGGATAGAGTGTCAGCCTTCGGACTGAAAGGTCCCAGGTTCGATTCCGGTCAAGGGCATGTACCTTGGTTGTGGGCACATCTCCAGTAGGGGGCGTGCAGGAGGCAGCTGATCAATGTCTCTCTCATCGATGTTTCTGACTTTCTATCCCTCTCCCTTCCGCTCTGTAAAAAATCAATAAAATATATTTTTTAAAAAAGAAATTAACCACCCTTAATGACTCAATACTTAAAAGATTTAACTTGAGTAATTAAATGCGTTATTAGTAAATATCTACTATATGAGGTGCTGTGCTAGAAACTGAGCTCCAGGATGATTAAGACAAAAAAAATGTTATTAAAGGGCACAAGCTTGCATAGAAATGATAATGCCTCACTTATTTAATAATGTTATAAGTTTATTATTAGATTCATGATTCATAATATCATTAATAATAACTGCATGCATTCATAGGATATTTGGAAAGGTAGAAACAGTACTAGTTTAAATATATACATTGTTTAATGCAATCCAATTTTAGAAATGTTATATTCTGGAATCAAATAAATAAGGTAATTTAGATCACAATATTTGTGAGGTGTTGTAATTACCGTTAGTGTTTCTCTATGCTTATGTTGTCAAAACTCAGATGAATCAAAATCACCTGAGGAATTGTCAACGTAGTAATTCCTGATCAGGTGATTGGGGTTGACATCAGGGGTTGAGAATAGGAAGTGTCAGCAATTTTCACATTTTTCCTAGGTGACTACCATGAAATTAAATGATTGTGTTAAACACTGACACATACGAGGTTTTAAAAAAATTAGATTTGTGGTTAGAGAATTTTCTTACCAATTTCCTTTTAAAATGAAAAGTAATACTTTCCATGTAAGTAGTCACTTGCTTTAGGCCACTTAATTATAAAGGACAGTTAGGAACAGTACTGAGCTGGGTCCTGAACTCTATTATAGTTTATTATAAGTCAAATAATTAATAGTTAAATATTTTCTATGTCAGGCACCACACTAGAAGCTGAGCTCCAGGATGATTAAGACTTAATCACTATCTAGAGAAGGGCACACACAAGCAAAAATGACAATGCTAAAAACTTAGTATTGTTTTTAAGAACTTACAAAGCAGTTTGTTTCAGGTGTGGTAGGGATAAAAATGGGAAAGGAGTGTTACAGTTTTATTTTTGTTTTATTTATTTTCCCCCTATTGCCCTCCCCGCCCCCCCTATTGCCCTGTATCCACTGGCTATGCCTACACACATGCATATAAGTCCTTGGGTGGATCTCCTACAGGCCCCTCCCCCCCAACCTCTCCTGCCTTCCCACTGTAGCACGACAGTCTGGACAGTCTGTTCATTGCTTCTTTGCCTCTGCATCTGCTTCCCTCTCACCCCCTGATTCTTGTCTTTAAAAACATCTTGCCCCTGTAGGCTAGAAATAAACGCACAAAAGAAAAATGATTGAGTCCCAATTTACAGTTTTAAAATGTTTTTCCCTAATATAATTTCCATGTCTTCAAGGTAAGTCTGTTAAACTGGTTGGGCAGTCCTGCTCAGATGCTCTTTGGAGAAAAACTCCGAAAAGGGTAGAAACACAGGAAAAACAAAGCTTTTAGCTTGTTTTTAAAATATATTTTTATTGATTTCAGAGAGGAAGGGAGAGGGCGATATAGAAACATCAATGATGCAAGAGAATCATTGATCAGCTGCCTCTTGCACATCTCCCACTGGGGATTGAGCCCACAACCTGGGCATGTGTCCTGACCTGACTGGGAATGGAACCATGATCTAATGGTTCATAGGTCTGATGCTCAACCACTGAACAACACTGGCTGAGCTAGCCTGCTTGTTTTGGTGTCTTAAAGTACCGCATCCTGGACACACCATGGTGACATCTAGATGTGTCTCCTGAGCTAAGCCCCGGTGCCTTCCTGAGTTCTTTGAAGAGGAGGGGCATAAAAATAAACCCTAAAGTTATCTGGTTAAGAATCAACATTAAGACCCAGAACCATGGGAATGTTGTTCACTTGATAAGCAATAAAGTGAAGATAAAGGCATTTTTTAAACTTCTGTAGAAGTCAAAGGGGGATTTAGCTCCAGAGAAATCAGTGGGATTTTGTTACCTTGACGACTCTAGCACATCAGCAATAGGACCCAGCAGAAGGGAAAGTATGCTCAACTGATGAGGCAATGAACAAGGAAACAAGAGTATTTGCAAATATCAGAGAACTGAGTAGGTGGAACCCACATACTTTGGCCTTCTGGACTTGAGAGCATGGGCGAAAGTTCCCTTTAGTCCTTCCCACGCACCTGATGGGAGCCAGGATTTTGTTAAATGCTGGGGAGTTGCTCAACACAGTTCTATACTCATTTATTCCACTCCGCAGCCTGTAATGCAAGCATTGGTCTTCATTTTACATAAAACTGACTCTTTAAAAATGTATCTGTAATAAAAGTTTATTTTCTCAGCTAAGACTGGCAGATATTTAAAGTTCATTCTTTAAGTTTGTTGATGCAATATTATGTTCTTGTACCATATTCACAGACTCATTGCAAAATATTTTCATTACTCCTAAAACTCCAGATAATTAAAGGGAAAAAGTCATATACTAGCCAACCACAGAGAAATGTTCCTTGACTAACACCCTGAGGGAATTGATTTCAGATTTTTTGGGGAGAACTCATATGTAAAGGGTGAGGCAAAAGTAGGTTTATAGTTGTTCATATGGAAAATAACACAAGAATTAATAACACAAGTATAAATTGTACTTGTTGTACTCACAACTGTAAACCTACTTTTGCCTATTTGTGTGTATGTATATGTGTGTGTAATGAGACAATAAATGTATAGGTTGCTTTTTAATTGCTTTATTAATTTTACATTTTTCCATGCAAATGGGTGAAACTAGTGTTGACAGAAACTTAAGACTGTGTGTCAAGGCAATCTCCAATTAGAAGCTGGAAATTACATAAGGTTCAGAGCAAACAGATATCAGAAAACGCAAGGAAAAAGAAAACAAGAGTGGGAATCACAGTATTAATCTCATAGAAAATGGCAGGAATCAAGGCATAAGGCAAAATTCATCATGATGGTCATGGTGATTAGAGAGCTCTCCCATAAGTATACGCAGGCAATTCCTTAATTGCAGCTCCCTAAGTTTTCTCCTGATTTCTCTCATCTCCTCCATGAACATTTCCATATCATCTCCATCTCCACCCATCCCATCATTGACCTGCCTATTGGGTATGGCCCATCGGAAGTTAGGGGCCAGTCGGCGGGCCTGTCCCCGTCTGTTATTTCCTGCTGGCTGGTGGCCTTCATCCCCTCCCAAAGGGCGGTCTTCCTCTCCATTCTGCATGGGCTGCTCCATTTCTTCGTTTTCGTGGTGGATATCTGCCATGATGGGGTTTTTTTTTCCTGGTTGTTTTTCTTTGAACAAGAGTAACACAAAGGTAAGGAGAGACTGAATGCTGGGTGCACTGACCAGTAGAATTCAGAGCCTGATATCAACACTTTTTAAAATGTCATTCTTCCCCCCACCTCAGGAGTTTCTTGCGCCCTCTAGGAGGTCTCAATTCCAGCCACACCCTCCAACTCGCTCCTTTTCCCTCCCTTCCACAAAGCCCACCATTTTTCCTTCCCAGAATTCTTTCCCAGAGCACAGCATACAGCAAAATGGAGGACTGGGAACAAGAACTTGGGGGAGGTCCCTGACTGGGCACTGCACCCGCCCACCCCGAGCACTGCACCCCGCACCCACCTGGGCCTATCCTTGCAGGCGGCTCCTCCTCCGGATTCTCGCCTGGAGTGCGCGGCCAGCAACACTTGGACCCGAAGACCTGCAGGGAGCCAGCGTGGGGGAGCGGGTGGCGCTGCGGCCGAACGCTTGCCCAGCGGGTGCGTCCACACGCCGCCGTCCGCCCCCTTCTTGGATCCCCCTTCCGGGCCGCGTCTTCACTCCCCCCACGCCCCTGCGTCTCTCCCCGTAGCTGCTTCACCATTTTCCTACAGGCACTGGGTGGTGGTGATTTCCATCACTGAGCTGCCCTCCCTGGAACCCCGCCGCCCCAGCCCCGCCACTCCACGGGCTCGCTGTTTAGGTTCCCAGGAATGCCGGAGTGGGCAGAGCCGGCGGGGCACTGATCCCCTGCGCCGGCCTCTGGGGTGGCGGGGCGGCCTCCGCCCTTGGCCCTCCGCGTCCCGAGCCCTTACCTGCTCCGCTTTTCCTGGGCCCGATGCCAGCCCGCTTTCGCAGGGCAGCGGGGAGCTGGTACCCAGAAGGGAGTGACGACTGCACCGAAGGCTGCGTCCCTCTGCAGCTCCCGGTCACGTGAGGGCCTCGCGTCACCAAGGAGATCGCCCCCCAACTCCCCAGGCCAATGCAGCAGGAACGCGCGTCCCCTCCCCCGGCTCATGCACCCGCACATACTACCCCCTCCTCCTGTTTGTGCTCCTGGGCCCAGCATGCACCACCTTCTCACTCATCTCTGTCCTATCCCATCTGAGGGCCCACAAGTGGCATCACGTTCCTGGAGTTGGAATTTGCCCTTCTCTGTTTACCCAGGAGTTTCTGCAACACCCTCCACCCCCTCGCATTCCCACCCCAGGCCTTGGTTTTGGCGTTTTCTACTTTCTGCTCCTCTTCTCGCTGCCCCCGCTCTCGCCGCGCGCGGGCGCGCGCGCGCGCAAAACACACAAACACACCCTGCACAAGCACAGCCACCATTTTCCACCTTTTTTGTCCCCTGCATTTATACCCTTATAGGAAATTTAGAATGAGGACTAGGGTGGGGAGGGTCCAGGGGACTTGTCAGAAAGAGAAGCAAAGAATTAGAGTGGATTGTATATAGTTTTCCCAATAATCTCTTAGTTTCCTTTTTTAAAAAAATCAACATACCTCAAAGCATAAAAAATTATGAGGTTTTGTTTTTAAAGAAATACTTCATCCCCACAGAATAAAAAACCCTCATTGTTTATGTTCACCCGTACCACACAGAAAATATTTTCTCTGGTTCCACACAACATCAAATCACTTTTGAAACATACTAGCTTGTTTCAAAATTTCGTTTTGCAAGAGGGCTGCACCTTTCTGAACACAGTTGGTGTTTTCAAAATTGTCTGTGAAGGGAGAAGTCCAGTTGTCAGACTTGGCCATTTTATGTATTTGTGTTGATTTTTTTTACAGAGCCTTTGCAGCCTTTTTTTTATTTTCTATTTTTCTTCCCAAACCTTTCAAACCACTCCTACAGATATCTCCTTAGAATGATTTCAGAGGTTAAGTACCTAACATACAGAAGTCAGTTCCAAAGCCTTATGCCTTTTGATGTGAATGTTTCAAAAAATATTAAAAATAAGCAGGAGGTAAGTGAAGTAACTAAACTTGAGATTGAAACTCACCTTGAATGTAAATTTTTCTCCAATTTGAAATAACTAAAAACAAAATTATCACAAGCTAGAAAATAGAGACATCTTTAGAAAAGTGGTACTATTATAAAAAAAAAAGTATTTAGTAGGTATTTCTTGTGATAAAGCAACCAAAAGAGTTGTGTGCACTGAGCAAGACAGGCCAGACAAAGGCTTACTGCCTCTAGGTTTGACTCCAAACGTCTTCTATCCTACTAAACTAGCTGGGACATTGAATAAAGGAAGAGTGTGTACCTAGTGCATATATAGTTTGAAATTTTGGAGATATATAAAGTTTTACACACACACACACACACACACACACACACACGCACGTGTGCGATTCTAGGGATATATGGAGTCAATAGAAGGTCGCTGCCACCAATCCAATGCCAACATGAATCCCCAATCTGGGCTGTGGTAAATGGATAAACTTCATTCAGGTGAATAGTTTACAAAAAAAACAAATGCAGCCTTAGGTGAAAACCAAAAGTATGCTCCCCAAGAAAAAGAGGAGGTCTACTTATATGTAAACTAGAGGTCAGGTGCATGAAATTCGTGCTCAGACCAGCCTGCATCCTCTTGCAATCTAGGACTACTGGCTCCTAACTGCTCACTTGCCTGCCTGCCTGATTGCCCCTAACCGCCCTCCCCTGCTGGCCTGATCTCCCCTAACCCCTCTGCCTGCCGGCCTGATCACCCCTAGCAGCCTTCCCTGATGGCCTGATCACCCCTAACTAACCCCCCGCCCCACCAGCCAGCCTGTGAGTGACCAACGTCTCACATGGTTCAGAGTTCAGGCTCTGGAAGAGGGGCCAGTCGCAAATGAGAGAAGAGACAAGAAATAATAATTTGGAAATTGGGGGGCCAGGTGGAAAGCCAACGCAAGAGGGAAGACTCCCACTGGTGCTCAGGCCTTGCCAACCTTTTATTCAATTTTGGATACACATTTAGCCCTTAGTCAGGCAGGTAATTGTGATAACAGATAGACTATCCTAAAGGTCAATAAATATTAGAAAGATTTACTCTGAGACTATTTAATCAGGAAATTGCTTGAGCCCCCATTGTCTGGACTAAACAATCGTGCATAGTGCTGGCCCTTGCTAGGGACTCAAGATTCATCAGCTTTCCGGGATCTTTGTTTACACTTCTCTGATAGTGAAGACAACGGGTGGCTTATCACACTGGCCTGATTGCCTCTAACTGCCTCCCCTGCTGCCCTGATTGCCCCTAACTGCCTCTACCTTGTCTCCTGCCACCATGGCTTTGTCCAGAAGGAGGACCATGATCGGAAGATGTCTGGTCGACCCAGTCTAATGAGCATATTATCTTTATTAGTATAGTTAGTGAATGCCCTGATTGTTCCATTTTTATGCAAATGAGAAATCAAAATTTGCACAATTTGGTTCAAATAGGATTGTTCTGATTGGTCAGAATTGTGCTTCCTGGTTTGTCATTATGAAGCTGTTCTGATTGGTTGGTAAAGATGCAAATGAAGATATGATTACATAGTTCTGATTGGACAGGCCAAGTCTCAGTCTATTGGTCAAAATATGATTCCAGGAGCTCCTTTATAGGGTTGTCTTAGCCAGGAGGAACATGATTCAGGAGGCTTGGCAACTTAAGTCTGCAGCTTTCCCTGATAGGTATTTTGCCTGAGAGGCCTCTGTAAACAGTGACTGCTAGACTCTGATTATGAGTTTAGGTCCAGTTTACCAAAAGGAGTCCTTCTTGGCAGATATATTCCTTCTTGGTGTTTCCAAGAGATATATTAACATGTAACCTCAAAAGCTCAAATTACAAAATCACATCTAATAATTATCTTTTAAAGGGATGCTAGTGATTTCTGGGTTCTGTCTCACAGAGTACACTTCATACAAATAGCTCTATTAGTGATATTGGCTAAAAGGATGCTAATTAGAAACATGAGCTGTCTTGGATAAAAGTCCTGGCTGCTACTAACTTGATCTGTAACTTGGGTCAATTACTTATCAAGGTGTGTGTGTGTTTCCTTTGTAAAACTCATTGTTAGAAGAAGTAAATCACATTTATCAAGTACTTACCACAGAGCCTAATAAATTGCCAATAAAAGTTTACACATTTTTTTACCATTATTAGATTTCTAACAAAACTGAAGAGTAGGCATAGTTGAATTCTTTCCTTAGCTAGATCAACTTGTTTTTATAATTCATGAGGACCCAACACATCTGTTTTTTTCTACTTTGCATAAACAGTGACTAGGTTCCTTGTACCAAGTGGATGATTAGAGAATATTTGTTGACTGAATGCATCCACAACAGAAATGTTCTTCATTCAAGAAACTGTGTTTAGCCGAAACATACACACAGGCTCAGTGGTTAGAAAATCGGTCTGCAGACTGAAAAGTTCCAGGTTCAATTCCAGTCAAGGGCTTGTACCTTGGTTGTGGGCACATCCCCAGTAGGGGGCGTGCAAGAGGCAGCTGATCCATGTCTCTCTCTTATTGATGTTTCTAACTCTCTATCCCTCTCCCTTCCTCTCAAAAAACAAAAAAAACAAAAACAAAACAGTCTTTAGAGCAAGATAGAAAAGGTTTTATGA
The DNA here is from genome assembly GCA_011751065.1 of Lasiurus cinereus. Taxonomy (NCBI): domain Eukaryota; kingdom Metazoa; phylum Chordata; class Mammalia; order Chiroptera; family Vespertilionidae; genus Lasiurus; species Lasiurus cinereus. The sequence goes on along the minus strand of JAAGEH010000031.1, from coordinate 17,396,622 downwards.
AAATTAGGAATTACCTAGAAAGAATACTCTTCAAGTAGAGAAACCACTGTGACATAACCATTGACTTTCAAAGTTCCCAATTGGAAGTCTAGCAGATGGAGTTTTATTTCTTTTAGTGGCTAAATGTTTTGCTATTGTCTTTTTGACCCATATGGAAAAAATATTGTTTGCAACCACTACATTTTCTTAGATGAAAATATACGTTTGTATATTGTTCCACATTAGATTTTATGCCATATAGGAAATCGATTGTAATGAAGTGATGTTTTAAAGATAAGTAAAAATTGTCCTGGAAATGCTAGCTTTACTAAAATGTTATGATGCGTTGAGATATTTTCTTGTCCCTTAAAGTTTCTGGGGCGTTGGAGATAGATAACAACTTATTAAGAACAAAATTTGAAAAATTTCCAAGACTAAGTTAGGATACAAGAGTTTCAGTTTGAGACTCATGTGCCCTAAAGACAAAAAGAGAGTAAACTGGTTTCATCACTCTTACCTTGAAATAATAGAAGGGTGGTGTAATATTGAGAAGGAAGAGAGTGGGTTCATATTTGAGGAAGTACAATGTTTGTAAAAAGAATTTATCCCCTCTCTTTATCTCTTATAAATATGGCAGATAGTTACGCTTGATTCCCAAAGCCAATGGAGTGGGATTCTAAAAGAATTACACATAAAGTTTAGGGATAGCTACGAAATGGCACAATTCACTTTTTATCCCTCTGCTAGATATATGCTTCATCACTGGGATTCTGAGCTACCTAGATGCTATAGGAGCCTAGAAAGAACATTTTTGCAGAGATCATGTAGTAATAGTGTGGCCTGGTGGAGAAAGGGCTAGAATTAACTCCTTACCAAAGTTACCAATTCTGGAGGTGTGAAAAATAAATTTTACCATGTCTACAGGCTCTGGAGTTGTTGCTGGGGAGAAGGGAGTTATTGAGATACAGGCTTACCCAAAATGGTTACATATTAAGGCAAAGAAATCTATGAATCACAGGAATGTTGTGTGAGAATCCTCAACTAGGAGTCACATGCAAGATATGGCTCAATCCTCCAACATGCCACAAAAATCTAAGGGAGCTGCTTCAGTGTGATTCCTTATCAGTAGGTTCTATAGAAATCAAACTTGAGCTAAAGTGATGATTAATCACATGGGGATAGCAATCTTACTCTATGTAGTCAAGTTAAAGAGAGTCTTTATCCCCCTCTTCCAAACTCTCAAACAATCTGAGTAAATATAGGGAAGGAGGATATGATGATTAATTTTATGTGTCCAATAGGCCATGGGATGCCCATATATCTGATTAAACATTTCTGAGTGTGTTTGCGAGGGTGTTTCCTGAAGAGTCTAGCATTTGAATTGATGAACTGAGTAAAGCAGATGGCATTCCCCAACGTGGTTGGGCATCATCCAATGCACTGAGGGCCTGAATAGAAGAGAAAGGCAGAGAAAGACTGAATTTGCTCTCTGCCTGACTGTTTGAGCTGGGACATTGATCTCCTGCCCTTGGCATTCCTGGTTTTTAGGACTTCTAGTTCAAACTGGCATCTACACATCAGCTCTCCAGCTCTCAGGTCTTTGAATTATACCACTGGCTTTCCTGACCCTCCAGCTTGCAGACAGCACATTGTAAAACTTCCTAGCATCCATAATTGTGTGAACCAAGACCATATCTATCTATCTATCTATCTATCTATCTATCCATCCATCCATCATCTATCTATCTATAATCTATCTATACTTACATTGTAGGTTTAAACACATTGTATGTCAAATCAAAGTAAGTACACTAACATTTTATTTATAACTAGAGGCCCGGTGCACAAAATTCATGCACAAGGGTGTGTGTCCCTCAGCCCAGCCTGCACCCTCTCCAATCTGGGACCCCTCGAGGGCTGTCCGACTGCCAGTTTAGGCCCAATCCTAGGGGATTGAGCCTAAACTGGCAGTTGGACATTCCTCTCACAATCCAGGCCTGCTGGCTCCCAACTGCTTGCCTATCTGCCTTATTGATTATCCCTAACCATTTCTGCCTGCCAGCCTGATCACGCCCTAATCACTCCCCTGCCAGCCTGATGCCCAACTGCTCCCCTGCCAGCTTGCTTCCCTCTAACTGCCCTCCCCTGCAGGCCTGGTCCCCCCCCAATTGCTCTACCCTGCAGGTCTGGATCCTCCCCAAATTACCTCCTCTGCCGGTGTGGTCATCTCTAACTACCCCTCCCTGAAGGCTTAAACACCCCCAACTGCCCTTCTTTGCAAGCCTGGTCCCTCCCAACTACCTTCCCCTGCTGGCCATCTTGTGTCCACATGGGGGCAGCATCTTTGACCACATAGGGGCAGCCATCTTGTGTGTTGGAGTGTGAATTTGCATGTTACTCTTTTATTAGGATAGAGGCCGGGTGCATGGGTGGGGGCCAGCTGGTTTGCCCTGAAGGGTGTCCCAGATTAGGGTGGGTGTCCCTTGGGGCATGGGGTGGCCTGGGCAAGGGGCATGAGGTGGTTTGCAGGCTGGCCACACCCTCTGGCAACCCAAGTGGAGGCCCTGGTATCTGGGATTTATCTTCTATAATTGAAACTTTGTAGCCTAGAGAGGAGCCAAGCCTCCTGCTTGCTCCATGGCTGCTGCCATTTTTGTTGGGATTTATTTATCTTCTATAATTGAAACTTTGTAGCCTTGAGTGGAGGCCTGGGCCTGCCAGGGTGTGCGGAAAGCTTGGCTTCCTCCATTGCTGGGGAAACCCAAGCCTCCTGCTCACACTCTGTGGATGCAGCCATCTTGGTTGGAGTTAATTTGAATACTCATTCCTGATTGGCTGGTGGGCGGGGATTGTGGGTATAGCAGAGTGATGGTGAATTTGCGTATTAATCTTTTAGTAGAGAGGATTACTTGTGATTCTTATAAAGATGATGATAAGCCAAAATCATAACTCTTCTGATTTATAATATTTTACATTATTTCAAATATTCTACAAAAATTAGGTAGGTATAAGAATAAGCAAGAAATTATTTTGAATAAGCCACTCAATGAAAGAAAAATACCACACAAGATCTCACTCACAGAGACAGTAAAGCATGAAACAGACTGTCAGATTACAGTGTGAAGGTTAGGGAGATATGGGGTAGATAAGAGATCAACCTAAGGACATGTATACATGCATATAAGCATAACCAATGGACACAAGACACTGGGGGGTTAGGGCATGCATGGGAGGGGTGGGGACATTGGGAAGATATGTACAAATATAATACATTAATAAACAATTAAAATAAAATATTTTGAAAAAGTAATAACAGATAATTTCTATGTGTTGGTAGTACAGATAAGTAAATTCACTCTCTCAGACATACACACACATGCTCTTCTCTTCCTTGTCCCCCATTATACTGTGACCCCATCTCCTTAATGTCTTATGCTGTTCCTCAGGCCATGATTACCTCTATCTTTTTTTGTTCTTTTTTTTTATTTGATAAATCTTCATTGTTCAGATTATTATATTTGTTCCTTTTTTCCCCTCCATAGATCCCCTCTACCTGATTCCCACCCCTTCCTCTGTCCTTACCTCCCTCCCCATTGTACTCATCCATAGGTGTATGATTTTTGTCCAGTCTCTCCCTGCACCCCCCTAACACCTTTCCCCCCTGAGAATTGTCAGTCCACTCCCTTTCTATGCCCCTGATTTTATTATATTCACCAGTTTATTTTGTTCATTAGATTTTCAATTCACTTGAGTTTTAGATTCACTTGTTGATACTTATGTACTTGTTGTTCATAATTTTTATCTTTACCTTTTTCATCTTCATCCTCTTCTTAAAGAGTACCTTTCAGCATTTCATGCAATACTGGTTTGATGTTAATGAACTCCTTTAGTTTTTTTTTTGCTTTTTTTATCTGTGAAGTTCTTTATCTGCCCTTCAATTCTGAATGATAGCTTTCCTGGGTAGAGTAATCTTGGTTGTAGGTTCTTGCTATTCATCACTTTGAATATTTCTTGCCACTCCCATCTGGCCTGCATAGTTTCTGTAGAGAAATCAGCTAACAATCGTATGGGTGCTCCCATGTAGGTAATTAACTGTTTTTCTCTTGCTGCTTTTAATATTCTCTTTGTCTTTTGCTCTTGGAATTTTAATTATGATGTGTCTTGGTGTAATCCTCTTTGGATTCCTCTTGTTTGGAGTTCTGTGTGTTTCCTGGACTTGTAAGTCTATTTCTTTCACCAGGTGGGGGAAGTTTTCCATCATTATTTCTTCAAATAGGTTTTCAGTATCTTGCTCTCTCTCTTCTGGCACCCCCATAATTCTGATGTTGGTAAGCTTGAAGTTGTCCCAGAGGCTCCTTACGCTATCTTCACATTTTTGGATTCTTTTTTCTTTTCCAGTGGAGTGTTTTCTGCTTCTTTGTATTTCAGATTTTTGACTTGATTCTTGCCTTCCTCTAGTCTGCTGTTAGGTCTCTGTATAGTATTTTTTTTACTTTAGTCAGTATATGTTTAATTTCTAGTTGGTCCTTTTTCATCTCTAGTTGGTCCTTTTTTTTGGTCTTAAAAAACCTTATAACCGTGGTTTCCTCTGTTTCTTTTATTTGTGATCTGTTCCTTTGTCTCCGTATTTTTGCTGCTTCCCTGAGTTGGTAGAGTAGCTTTGTGTGCCAGGTGTCCTATATGGCCCAATAGCTCTGCCTCCCCAGTTACCTGAGGTGCACCCCTTTATGAAGTCTGTGTACAGTCTTGTTGTAGTTAATTCTTGATTGTTGTTGGTATCACCGGAGGGAATTGACTTCCAAGCTAACTGGTTGTGAGGATCAGCTGTGTCTATGCTGGGAGAACTTCTGTGCTGGTCAGCCTTATGATACAAGACTTGCAAAATTGCAAAAGCCTCTGTGTTTAGCTTGGATGGGGTCGAGTCTCAGGGCTGAGCAGACAGCTTTGGCTTTCCATCAGCCCTGTCCTACCCAGCCCCTGGGTCTCAGTATCCTTTGGTAATTGCTACAGCCCTCTCTGTGTGCACTCTCACTCACGTGTCTCCAGACCTCTGCTTTTCTGGATCCCCTGAGTTTCCATGTGCTCTGGGGACTCGTATAAGTCTGGGTCCCCAGGGTCTCCTCTGAAACTGGGGTTCAGTGCCGTCAGAAGTGGATTTCAGCACAGTTGGGAGGTTCTGTCTTCTTCTCACTGGAGAAAGCCAGCGGCACAATCAGCCGTCAGCCCTCTATGTGTGCACTTGCATGCCTCCAGACCTCTGCCTTTCACAGCTCCCCTAAGTTTCTGTGCATTCTTCCCTTTTCATAACAGTCCAAACTTCCCCCATATGAGTCTAGCCCGGAACTGGGGTTCATTGCAGTCGGAACTGGGGTTCAGTACAGTCGAAAGTTTCTGTCTCCCTAGAGGAAGCCAGCCAGGCACTCCGCCACCTGTCCTCTTCAGGTGCATGTCTCTGTACCTCAGCTTTTTGCAGCTCCTCTAAGTCTCTGTGAGCCCCTCTATTTCTTTCTAGTTGTAGATTTTCCTCTCAGCCAGCTTTCCTGTGGTTCTGGATGATGACCATTCTGTCTTTTAGCTGTAGTTTTGAAATTATTGTGTGAGGCAACAGTTTAGGTGTTCACCTATGCCACCATCTTGGTTTCTCTCTACTTCTATCTTCTAAATTGTACAAGGAAAATATATTCCTTTTGCAAGAAGGACAATAAATCATTATTTTCTTTTAAATTTGGGTTATGTAGCAGCATGTGCAGACTTATTTTAGTTTTTTAAACATACATAGCATTGAAAATAAAATAGCATTTATATAAATGCTGATATGTGACAGGAATATATATATACACACACATATTCATTATTGCATTTTGTCTTACCCCAAATACTTTGAAGTAGATGTTAAGATTATCCCTCATTTTATACATAAGAGAAATTCAGGACAGTGAGGCTAAGCAACAAATAGGAATTGGTAGAGTAGGAATTCACACCCATTTAGTCTATTTCCTAAGTCTATGCTCTTAACCTTTATGAGTTTCATTTATTAATAAGTCCCAAAATCTATATATTACTCATATTTTGTCCATTTATTATTTGAGCCATTTTTCTGTGGTAGGCCCTGCCTTCCCTTTCCACATCCTAATCTTAGTACCATATGAACAATGAACAGTCTGAAAAGGATTAACAAAACAATTCTATTTGTAATAATATCAAAAAGAATGAAATATGGGAGAAACCAAGATAGTGGCATAGGTGAACACCTAAACTGCTGCCTCACACAACAATTTTAAAACTACAACTAAAAGAGAGAACAGACACCATCCAGAACCACAGGAAAGCTGGCTGAGTGGAAATTCTATAACTAGAAGTAAAGAGAGAGACTCATAAAGACTCAGAGGAACTGTAAAAAGCTGAGGTACAGATAATCGCCTGGAGACACAGGTGGCAGCAGGACTGGCTGGCTTCCTCTACAAAGGAAAGGAAGATGGAAAATCCCAACTGCACTGAACCCCAGTTCCAGGCGAGATTCATACAGGGGAATCTGGACTGTTGTGTAAAGGAAGGAGTGCAGGAAAAAATAATGTGCGCACAGAGAGCACTGACTGCTAATTGTGCCACTGGGTTTCTCTAGTGGGAGGAAAACAGAACCTCCCAACAGCACTGAAATCCAGATCCGACTGCACTGAACCCCAGTTTTGGGCAAGACACTGGGGACCCAGACTCATACGGAAACTAGAGCACACGGAAACTCATGGGAGCTGGAAAGGCAGAAGTCTGGAGGCTTGAACGCACGTGAAAGGCAGAGGTCTAGAGATGCGCACACATGTGCACAAAGAGGGCTGCAGCAATTACCCAGAGGCATTGAGACCCAGGGACTGCTGTGAAGGGCAGGGCTGACAGGAAGCCAAGGATGTCTGCTTAGCCCTGAGACTCCACCTCATGCTAACCTTCCCTTTAGTGAGCTAAAAGGCTTCATTTTGTTATTTGTGGGTATGTGTATGTATATATCTGTGTGTGCATATATTGTACTTCATTTTTCCTTTACTAATGCATGATGAGCATGTAGTACATATGGATCTACCTCATTCCTTTAAATAGATTATTTACCCACTAATATACTAAAAATACGAAGGGGATTCAGACAAAATATTTGAATATACATTTCTCAAAGTAAGATGTAAAAATGGCCAATAAGTACTCAAAAAGATACTCCATTCCCAAACAAATTATACACCAAATAATGCAATTATTTTTGCTAAGGCTCTTGCAAATTGTTGTTATCAGAATAGCAAATAACTGTGTTTGGATACTGTTATATGTGAGTAACAAACCTTAGCATACTTTGAACTTTTATTGTAGAGGGATCAGATCAATTTTTCTCTTGGCCTTTGCCTTTTCCTGTTATAGATTATAGAGGTAGCAGTGATGTGTAGGATCTGGGGCTGACTTTCAAACACACACACTTTCCTGTTGATTTTGCAGTGCAAAATTTTGCATAAAATTTACTCCTGTCATTAGCATACTGGTTGTGAATGAACCACGTCCCACGTGGTTCAGAGTTCAGGCTCTGGAAAAGGGGCCCGCACACAAATGAGACGAGACAAGAAATTATAATTTGGAAATATTGGGGTACCAGGTGGGAGCCCAACTCAAGAGGAAGGACTCTGCCTGGGCTCAGGCCTTGCCATCCTTTTATTCAATTTGGGATATACTTATAGCCCTTAGGCAGGCAATTTCCAGTAATAGACAGACTATCTTATCAATAAGGATTTACATGACTGTCTGCTGGGAAAGTTGCTTCAGCTACCATTGTCTCGACTAAACAGTGGGTGCATAGCTCTAATCTTTGCCAGGCTCAAGGGTCACCAGCATTCCCGGCTCCTTGTCCACACCTTTCTGCTAGTGAAAACAATAGACAGTTCCCCAGACTGGTAAATTTATTGGTATTGCTTCTCTACTTCTTTAATTTTGTGTGTCATTGTAGCTATGTGTTTCTGTAACTTTAAAGTTACTCATAAACTATTTACTTTTAGTTTCTTTCTTTTTTAAAATATATTTAATTGATTTTTTACAGAGAGGAAGGGAGAGGGATAGAGTTAGAAACATCGATGAGAGAGAGACATCAATCAACTGCCTCCTGCACACCCTCTACTGGGGATGTGCCCGCAACCAGGATACATGCCCTTGACCGGAATCGAACCTGGGACCTTTCAGTCCACAGGCCGATGCTCTATCCACTGAGCCAAACCAGTCTCGGCTACTTTTAGTTTCTTGATGTCTTTATTCAGTTATTTAGGATTCATTCAAAGCCTATGTATTTAAGTAAAAACTAGGAAGAGTTACATTCTACAGTATAATGACTTAACTTGAAATTAGAAATCAAAACTTGTGATGTTAGGAAAGGCTTGCCATCCACATTAAGATTTATTGCACAGGGAAAATCGTTATTGGGAGAGACAATCCACCTTGGGTCCTGAGCATCCCTGAACATTCTAATTGGGTGTACCAAGAGGTAAGGCCTAACCACTCTTTACAGACAACAAGCAATGTCTTTTGCTGGACAGGAAGCAGGCTTGCTTTTGCTTACTAAGAAAGCTGTGAATTCTCCAAATTCAGAGTTTCTTTCCTGCAATACAATGCACTGCATGTATAGTCATCTATCATGAGTCATGTGCCATCCCATGGGACTTGTAGATCATGGATAACTGATACAAACCAGTATGAAACTCTGGCTACTACTTCTGCTGTAATAATGTGCTTTGTCTCTGACCCAGGATTCTAGTGTATTCTAACAGTATCCATTAACCAACAGCAGGTTAACTTTTAAGTAGGGTAAAATGTCTGATTGCCAGTTTACGCCTGATCCCACAAGGATTTCAGTTTTTGAAAGGTGTTTCCAGATATTTCCCCAAGTCAATTATGCTAAGGCAATGTTTCCCACCAGGATGATTTTTACCATATCATTATATACTGTATGCTATTAATATTGTGTTCTACTTCATTATTGTCTTTAAATAGACTCATTTAATTTGAATACTTTTTTGAAAAGAAAGATTTACAATACCAGACTATATCTTAAACTACTATCATCATTTGCCTTAGGTAGAGTTTTTATTAATACACAGTCAATAAATACAAGGATATGACACTTTAAAATATTTGTATACTATCTAAAATCATCTCCACCTACCACCAAGTTAGCTGATTATATCAGAACTGGACAGACCATCACAACAAAAGTTTTTAGTTAAGGAATTTTGAGGTCTTATCTCTTTCTCTATAAAAAGTTCTCATCAAACCCCCCCCCCCCAATGAAGGAAAAAAGAGGGGGAGGAAGTCTAGTGTTCTGACCTGCAATGGGGACAGTCGTCATGCTCCAGCTAAGTATGTCCAGGACTGCCTGGCCATCAGCCTAGGAGGGTCTGGTGCCTGCTGCAGGCTGGAGCAGAGAAGCCAAAGCCAGACAACCTGGAGATGAGTGTGGTTGGGGTGAGTCTCTCTAATCCTCAGAGCACCAGGGGGATGGATTCATCCTGTCTGTAAAACTGCTACCGTGAGTCCCTGGGATTCTCCTCTCAATCTAGCCTGAATCCAGCCCTACCAGCAACCATCAGGCTGTTGCAAACTTATGAAACAGTCTGGAGACATGAATGCCCCCTCCCCAAAAGAAAGCATCACAGAGGAATCTATACTAATAAAAGAGTAATATGCTAATTAGACTGGGAGACCTCCCAGAGACCTTCCGGACATCCTTCCAGACAAAGCTGGGGGCTTGGCAGGCCTGCAACCGCCCCCAAATGGCCCTCAGCCACTCACCCAGGCCAGCCACGCCCCCCAGTGGGGACCTTCACCCTGATGGGGGCATGGCTAGCCTGCAAACTGCCCTAGGCCCTCATCCAGGCCAGCCCTGTCCCCCAAGGGGACCCCCACTCTGACCTGGGACCTCCTTCAGGGCAGACCAGCTGGCCCCCACCCATTGCACCAGGCCTCTATCTATACTAATAAAAGGGTAATACGCTAATTAGACCAGACGTCTTCTGGACGACCATCAGCACGCCCTTCCTGACAAAGCTAGACCTGGGTGAAGCTGCCTGCTGGCAGTCCTGGGCACCATCACCTGCTGCTGGCTGCAGCCTGGGAGACAGGGAAGCTGCCTGCCCCACAGTCCAGGGCGCCCCGCAGTCTCACGTGCCACCTGCCCACCATCCCTTGCAGCTGCAGCCAGCCTGAGCAAAGCCAGCCCAGGTCCCAGGTGCCTGTGGCCGGCTAGAGGAAGGAATCCTGGGTCCCAGGTGTGGAACCAAGGCAGAGGTGGTTAGGGGTGATCAAGCCAGCAGGGGAGCAGTTAGGGGCAATCAGGCTGGCAGGCAGAAGTGGTTAGAGGCAATCAGGCAGGCAGGTAAGTGAACATTTAGGAGCCAATGTTCCCCCAAATTGTGAGAGGGATGTCTGACTGCCAGTTTAAGCCTGATCCCACAAGGATTTCAGATTGGAAAGGGTGCTAGCCAGGCTGAGGGAACCCCCCCCCTGCATGAATTTCATGCACCAGGCCACTAGTGATAAAGTAAAACTGGCACAACTGTGAGCCGTAGATACATATATAAATATGCAGATTTAGCTGTATAGATACAGCTTCTTACATAGCACTTCCATGTTTCCAGGTAAGGATAGGAATATCCCAAATCTGACTTGAACATTTCATTACACATGCATATGGTTATCTGTTGAACTGGTGAAGAGGGCCTGCCACTGATCTTCTGGAAGAGCTCACTCACACTAAGGAAATAAAAGAGTGGAAGATAAAATCAGAATTGTCAGAGTCAGAGAAGCTCTGACTAAAGCATAACGTCTGTTATTCAGATTGTCTTCTGGTCCAACCCTCAAACAGACTCATCATGTCAGTCTTACGGGGAAGAGGGGGCCTGTGATTAAAATTCTATATTAAGGCCCAAGTGGCCCTGCATGTCTAAATTGAGAAGGGCATTCTCCCCATTTTTGTAGAGGTTAGTCTGCGAATTCAGCCTACTGAGGGTTCTGAAGAAATGTGTTGGGGTTCACTATTTGAGAATTCCAAAGTATCAGCAGCAGTAGGGGCCTAAAAGGTACAGAACCTAGATAAAGGGGAAGGAATATCCAATGTATATGGTAGTATCAAGGTGGCAGGTGGGCATTTGGGGAGGTACAGCAGGAGAGGAATATAAGGTGGTGTCCACCTAACAGTTGGCCTAGATTTGTTCTTAAGCACAGGTGAAAACTTTATCCTCCCAAATAACTAAAAAAAAAAATATATCTCTTGGGAGTTGGGATCCTGCAGACAGATAGGGGAAAAATAATTGTCAGATATATCTCCTAGTCATTATCTTATCTGGTCTTCACAAGATCCCTTAGAGATCATTATTATCTCTATTTTATAGATAAGATATAAAACTGGTGATAATTTGGAGTTCACATTTGCTTCTAAAATTCTGTCAACAAATACCGAGTGTCCCAATGCCTTTAGAAATAAACTAGTAAGTGCTATTGGTAACCTCTGTTTTTGCTATAAAACTTTTATTATTTTTTTAACTTTCACTATTTTAACAATACATGTATATTCTAGGAATAAAGGAAAATACAAGTAAGCAGAATTTTTAAAATCACTCATAATCCTACCACTTAGTGATCTTTTTTGTCTTTCATCCCTCACATGTTTTTCTGTGCATACGTGTATACAATTGTATTCTTCCCTTTTAAAAATATGATATTCACATATTCCTTACTAACATTTTTTCATCTTGTATGCTGTCAGAAATCCCTTTTTGTATAAATGAGTCAAGCTCTCTCTCTTATTAAAATGCAGAAACTTGGGAGATTGGTTCAAAATAAGATAAACAATGAGATGCAAAAACAAGAGATTCATCTAAAACCACTAATAGCAACAAATTAAAAGTAGAAAAATGGACAAGATTTATCAGGAAAATGTAAATCACAAGAAAGCTATATGGAAATGTTCATATCAGAAAAAATAAAAATCAAGGTAAGCTACATTAAATAAGGATAAGGATGGTTTCGATTAACCTTCCAACGCATCACTATAAGTTTGTTTCTTACTCTCCTTATCTCATCTAATTCATTCACTTCTCTAAACATATCATCCTTGCTTAAATGCCTGTTGTGTATATCTTCTTTAAATTCCTGGAGAGACTGAATCAGCCTTTCTCTAAAAGTTCCTTCTGTTTTTCCCTCCTCCTCTGGCTCTTCCTCCTCCTCCTCTGGCTTTTCCTCAGACTTTGGCTCTTCCTCAATATTTGGCTCACTCTCATTTTCTGGTTTTCCTTCCATTTTTTGACAGGGTTTCATCTTGTGTCTGTTCTCTTCCTTTCTCTCTTCTTTTTTTCCTGCTTATTCCTCTTTGAATATAATTACTTCTAGGAAGCAAGAAGGAGATGGTAAGTCAAAGGCTTGATGACTGGACCCGTGCTCTGGACAGAGGTCTCAGCATTTGCTTTCTGTTTGTTTCTGAGCCATCATCAAATATCTTCCACCCGAGACTCATTTAGCGATGATGGCTTCCCTAAGACGATTCCCTCTCACCTCCTTTGCTTCTCCTCCCTCTTGTTCCTCCAACTAGCCATTTTTAAGGCCCTCCTCAACCATCCTCCCCCCCCTACCCGCTGCCTGCGCAAGGCATAACACAAGACACTCCCAGAACAGAGGAGGCTGAGAGAAGCGGGGGTTGGGGGTGGGGGGAGTAAGGAACAGCGGGGCCCACAACTCAGTCCCACCCTCGCCCAACTCCACTCCAGGCGTCTTTATACTCCCCTCACCTACCTGTACGGATTCGGTCAGCTTCTTCTTAGTATATTCTAGTTGGGTAGCGCACTGAACAACAGACTTGAGATCTGGGGACAAAGAGGAAACGCGAGGGGGAGGGGGTGGGAGAGGGAGGAGGGAGGAAGTGGAGGAGTAGAGGTGGAGCGAGCGCTTGGTGACCAGTTCCAAGTACTTTTTATCTCATTGAGATTCTCGGTAATGGAAACTTTCTCACCTCTGCTTCCCCCAGTTACCCCCTTTTTCACATGCAAGTTAGCTAGAATTTCCCATCAGACAGGGAGATTATTTCTGAATATCTTTAAGATTGAGATGGGGGTTGGGGGAAGGGTAGGTGTTGTGAAAGTGGTCAGAGATGGCAAAGGTTTATTATTTTTAAAGTATCACAGGTTTCCCTGTCCTCTAGAGACCCTTAGTTACTACCCCCTTTCCCAAGGATTATAATTTCCTGCAGAGGTGAGTGAAAAGGTGGACTTAATCAGGGCACAGACCACGGCCACCCAATCCTAGAAATCTCAAGCAGTATTTATTTTGACACCAACCTGCAAAATTCCGGCCAACTGACTCTCCTTCCCTGGACTCAGGACCCGCTGTAGCGCTGCAGAAGGAAGCTGGTACCCAGACGGAACAAGGATCAGACTAGCAGGACTTCTGCACACGTCGACTCCTGGTCATGTGGTATCTACGTCACCAGTGAGCTCGAGTCCCTAATTTCCACTCCCACCAAAAGCGCGGCATAAGTAAGCCCTCCCTCTGCCCCCTCCCCCTTCATACATTTGGCTGTGTTGGTCTTTTCTTTTGTTGAGAATTCCAGGGGAAATTTTGTATTTGCCTTTCTCTGATTACTAGGGAGGGGTTGCATCTTTTTACAGAGCTACTAAACTTTTCTACTTCTTTCCAGAATTCTCTTCAGCCATTGCCCCTCCCGCAGCCTCCATTTCATCTGCAACCTGGTTTTTGGGTTGGTTTGTCAGCCGATTGTAAAAAATAGAGTCCGGGACAGGACTGTTCTGCGATTCTTTAATGTAGTTTTTACTTTATTCTTAATATTTTTATATTCTTTTTCAGTAAAATCTCTTTTATAGTCAGAAAAAACAAAGACAAAATTACTTTAGTTAAATGAGTTAATGTGCACAAGTTGGCAGCTACAAAATAGGGAATGTAAAGTACAGCATAGGGAATATAGTCAATAATATTGTAATAACTATGTATGGTGCCAGGTGGGTATTAGACTTATTGGGGGGCTCACTTTAAAAAAATATTTTTATTGATTTCGGAGAAGAATGGAGACTGAGGGAGAGAGAGAAACATCAGTGATGAAAGAGAATCATTGATCAGCTGCCTCCTGCATGCACCACACTGGGGATGGAGCCCACAACCCAGGCATGTGCCCTAACTGGGCATGAAACCAGGACCTCCTGGTTCAATGGCAGACGCTCAACCACTGAGCCACTCTAGCTGAGCAGGGGGGAGGATTCACTTTTTAAGTTATATAAATGTCTAACCACTGTGATGTACACCTGAAACTAATATAATATCACAACTTTAATTTAAAAATGAAAAATGTAAAAAAGAAGATGATAGTGTCAAAGCAGAATAGAACCTCAAGCCACCCAGGCTACATTTTCAGATTCAGTTTCTCCAGAGCAACAACAACAAAGAATGGTATTCCTACTTATTTGGAAAGGGTAACAAATTGTGGAGGTTTGGAGTATTGGTGTTGGTGTTAGCAGGAATCAAGAGACTTGGGGGAAAAAAGAGACTTGGAGAAGAGCTCTTAAGCATACTTAGGAACAAATCAATCTATGCCATTCAAGGGAGATAATTCACACTTGTAATTTTTTTTTTTTTTACAGAGAGGAAGGGAGAGGGATAGAGAGTTAGAAACATCGATGAGAGAGAAATATTGATCAGCTGCCTCTTGCACACCCCCTACCGGGGATGTGCCCAAAACCAAGGTACATGCCCTTGACCGGAATCGAACCTGGGACCTTTCAGACCTCAGTCTCTATCCACTGAGCCAAACCGGTTTTCTTAAGAGACACATTCTCTTAGGCTCTAACTTCTGGAATTCAGTATTTTTGTCACACTTTCAAAGTATGGGATTAGTGACAGCAGACTTATGTCCCTGTATCACCTAGACAAATCATTTAGCCTCTTTGGGGATTGGATTTTTTTTTTATTGGTAGAAATCAATGAGACTAATGAACAAGTTCAAACATTTAAAAAAATGAGTTAATGCTTGTACAGTCCTGAGAATAGTGTCTGGCATATGGTAACTGCTTTAAAAATACAAGCTATTATTATAATTATATTAGAATTTCATTTGGGGGAAAGGATTTAAAATGAAAAAACAATAATGTTTTAACTCCAGAGCCCTGGTGGTGGTATTTGCCTAGAAGCTGTGCTGTCTACATAATCATCAATTGTTTCCTCATCTGTAAGAAGGGAACAATAACATATACCTCATATAATTGACTATTGGGAATTCTAAATGATAGCATTTGGGGAGAAAGAAGCACTTCACTTATATAAAGTCTTCAACAGATATTGGTTATCTTTCAACCTCAACTCAGTCTTTGGTAAAAGTCAGAAATTTGCCAATAAAAATTGCATAGCTCTCAGAAGTAACATTTGAAAAATAACAAGGAGTCATATACATTATTATTGTTTTTTATAAGTTTTGCTGCCCCTTTGTGAGGCAGAATAAAGACCTCACTGGATTATGTGGGAAAAAAACAAAAAAACAACCTCACTATATCTCATTTTATTTTTTTAAAAAATATTTTATTGATTTTTTACAGAGAGGAAGGGAGAGGGATAG